>JANIWQ010000053.1:0-68167 GCA_030555725.1 Pichia sp. yHMH446
CCAAACAATAGCAAACAAGCTTCCAAAGCTTCCAAGATGAGGAGAATCCCAGAAGGGCTTGAATCAGATCTCGATGAGGCAACCACGTAGAACAATCAACGGTCAGACACAGCCTAAGACTGTTCCTCAGATCTGGCCGCGTCCCGATCACGTGCACTGTCAGTCTCACTGAGCCTCCAGAGCCTAACACCATTTGAGACGACCGAAACCAACCTAAACGAGCCCCATCCTTTACAAAAATTTCAATTTTTATGCTTCGGTTAATGGTTATATTATCACGTGCTTAATTATGGTCGCATCACGTGATTCGGGCATCAGTAGATGTTGAGCTGCTTGCTGCTCCAACAGCCCATCTGATATAACTTTTATTAATAAATAAAAGAAAAAGACATAACATTTTATACATTTTACTTAAAAAAAACCAAATGCTTACCCTTTTTAGAGCCTTCAATTGCATTCAAGAAAGTTTGCAAGAATTGCTCATCTGAAACGTTATTAACATCAATTTCTGATTCATTATACTTTGAATCGATAAGATCACCATCTTCCATCATTTTAAGCACAGCATTAATTGTTTCCATTCTAGTTTCAGGATGTCTTTTAACATTACCAGTTATCCAGAAACCTTTTGCAGTTAGGTTTTTGAAAATGAATAAACTAGTTGGGATTGAAACAGGTTTCATTGACATTGCACCATAAGATAACATTGTAGCATCGTTACCTAATTTTCTAGCTAAACCTGTAGCACTTGGACCACCAACACAATTTAAACCTAATTTAATTTCTTGACCATTTAACCATTCTTTAATAGTCTTACCAAATTCTTTAGAATTGTTATCATCTTCAGTGATAACTTTAGTTGCACCAAGAGATTCTAAATCTTTAACTAAAGTATCAAGATCATCTCTATTTCTAACAATATTTAAGGATTTGAAACCTAATTTTTTACCGATTTGAATTGCAGCTCTTCCAACTTGAGAATTTGCACCATTTTGAATAAACCAATCACCAGGTTGTAACTTAACAAACTGAGTGAGCATTTGGTATGCAGATGAAGGATTGACTGCGATTGTTGCAGCTTGAGTTGAAGAAATAGTTTTCGGCATCTTCAATAAATTTTTGTCAGCTGTGACTTTATGGGTAGTCCATGTACCGAAATTTACAGATGCAGGAATACACCAATCGCCTTTCTCGAAATCTTTGACGTTTGAACCCTTTGCAATAACCTTGAAGAGGCCTTCGTTACCGCAAGGGGCAGCTGGAGTGTCCAATTGAGGCAAACTATCGATCGAAATATCAGGTCTGGACGGATAGATACCTTGAATCTGGTTGATATCGGAAGGATTGATCGGACAAGCAACAGTCTGAAGAACCACATCATCCGGTTTGAGCGAATCGATGCTGATATCGTAAGAATGTGCCTTTAGTTGGTCCTTTGGTTCACCGTAGTTGTTGTAGATGATTGTGTGTGCTTTTATGGTTGACATGGCACGAATCGAGTTTGAGTATGCGATGTGGACGCTGCTGCGGACACTGGAAACAAAGGAGGAGCTCACAAACATTGATATCTCAGGTCAATTGGGGTCACTGAGTTTCTCGTGTGGACAGGACGGGCTAGTGACGAAACGACTGCGGAAGGGTGTGGAAAAGAAGCAAGTGCATATGCGGGGAGGTGTTGACGGTCGGGCGATGCGGAGCGGGCGGGACGGGCGTCCCCGGTCGGGGCAGAGCCTACGCACGGATCATGACAATGGACCGACCACAGACAGGAGAGCTGCTGTTCACTGCACAGCGGGCAGACAGACAACGCACGCCACCGCACGACACCACAGGGACACAGATGCCTGCAGGAGACCGCAGTTCCAGCAGCAACTTCAGCAAGCTCAGCACGTCCAGCTCGGTGTACGCCAAGACGCACTCAGCTTCGGCGCTATCGACGGTGTCGAACCACCCTGAAGACGACGGCAACGACCGCTTCTATCCGTCCAGCCACAGCGGCAGCGATGCCAGCAGTAACACCGCCACCGGCACATCAATAGGAAACTACAACACCGCAGGCGGATACCGAGATGGAGATGCGGTGTCTGCAGGAACCAGAGTTACGTTGTCGTCTTCGGACTCCTCTTCGAGCTCTTCCGATGAAGAGATCAACGCGTTTCCACAAATCGGCTACAAGGAGCACTCTGGCCTGAAGAATACCTTGCTCAATGTATTCTCTATCAAGAATCGAGTAAATGGACTGAAATATTCGTCAGATCCATACGATACCACTGCACAACAGGGAGATCACGTGTCCGTGCCCGTGCCAGCGTCTCCAACTACACAGCATACCGATGTACCAGCAGTGACAACACCTGCAACAGTCAACACCGGCAAACAGCGTAAGTCCGAGAAAGGTTCCAATCCCAACATTTTCAAGAAAATTATCTCTAGAAAAACAAGAGTCCCTAAATTGAAGGACTTCAAAAGAATTGCTGATGATTTGGAAATTGAAACGAGCCCCTTTCATGATGAAATTGAACATGAGAGACTCATAACTGCCGCATGGAAAGCAGACAGTGAGCTTTTCAGTAATAGTCCAGTAAACAACAAACCATACTCATCCTTGCTTTTGAAAGATCATAACCAAATGATGCTCAATTATGATAATCTGAAAAAATTTGAAATCATCAATAAGGCCAACGAATCATGGAATAATAATCGACGCAAATCAAGTTCATCCGTAACAAATGACAGCTTTGCATCGATAAGCCGCAAGGTAAGTTTCAATAATCTCAACAGTCTTATTAATCCGATATCCAGCGCTTCACGCAGAAATTCCAACAATATTCCTCAGCAGAGCAACAATATCAATCCTGTGATTGCAGTAAATAATATTGCGATACACTCCCACAACACAGGATTAACGCCATCAAGTTTCAATAGAGTTGTCAATTCCAAACAACTGCCACCAGTTCCATTCTCGCCGAAAAATCTTTCCCGAAAACGTAAACTGAATCATGATGAAACAGATATTGAAGACTATCTGAGTGATGATAGTATTGTTTCTATGTGGAACGGTACTTTTAACAATAAACGGCGGTTGGTAGGAGCAAGTGTTACCAACTCTCCCAAATCTCCAGCAGTTGATCCTTTTCCAAGTAGACGAAATTCAGTTCTTCTGCAAACATTGCATAGTACTTCTGACAGTCTAGAATCAATGTCACTGAAGTAGCCTTAATTTGTATACCTATATGTATAGTATCTCTTTTCTAATCATAAAATTATTTCATACTCTGCCGTATATACCGTACATCCTTCCCTCGGAGGAAGCTCGGTTTGATAACTGCTTGGATTGATTCCTCGACAGGCGTGAAACTTTATTTCCGTAAAGGAACATTATAAGAAACCCAATCTAAAGAACCAAGCTTCAGCTAAAAATTACTCTGTAAGTGCTATTCGATATGACTCAAGATCAGTACTCGGAAACATCTTCACTCTCCACATTCAAGGAATCAGATGATATAGGTGATACAACAATTGACAAAAATAAATTGACTTGCTTATCTCATGAATCATCTACTGGCTCATTGATGAAAAACTTGAAGAATAAACTCGAACCAAATAGATTCCCATCTTTAACTTTCATTTCCAATACAAATATAGATAGAGAAACAAGTATTAAAACTGCTAATCTTAAAAGTGAACTGATTGAAAATAATGAAAAATCAAATCAAAAATCAAAAGATTCTTTATTCAATTCACTTGTTCATCCTAACTTATCAAACACTTCGAGCAATCAATCAAATAACAATTTACCTCCTGTCTTATCTCATCAAACAAGTTCTAGTTTTGTGAAAAAGACAGGAAGTATAAGTACGATGCAAACACTTTACACAGATGCTTATAGTAATTTTGAGCATCTAAATGAAAGTAGGTCGAATACAGTCAGTGGCACCTTGGCATTAAATCAAAATGATTATGATGACAATCAGTCACTTTATCAGCATTCCATTTATTCAAATTACTATGATCGACCAAATTCAAATTATTATGTCAACAAAGAAGACGATTCAGAATCTTTCATTTACAATGACCTGAATTCTCATGATCTGTCAGGTATTAATAACCCCAAAATGCAAAGGAAAATCTCAAACAATGTTGGATTTTTAAGTAATCCTTTTGCAAAGGAGAACAATCTTCCACTACTGAATACTCATACAACTGAATTTGATTTTTTAGATAATCAATCTATTTCAACAGTTGCTACAAATAGTGAAAGTAATTATTTCAATGGATCAAAACCACTTATGAATCAAAGAAACTCTTTCCAACAAAATGTATCATCATCACCAAAACATTCGAAAGTACGGCAAGTGTCACAAAAAATTTTGAGAAGCAGCTCTTCAAATAATTCTAATACCAACCTTCCAGGAATAAATAACTATTCTAAGATAAAACTTCAGAAAAGAAACCATACATACAGTTGTTTCAAAAATTCAAATGAAAATATCGATGAAGATACAGGTGAAGAGTGTGATGAAGCAATAAATGAACATACAGGTTTAACAGATGCTGAATCATTCCTTGTTCAGCCTTTCAGAAATAATAAAAGAAAAAATCATTACTATAGATATGCAAGTATGAACAATTTTAACCAAAATAATGCAAATTTCAAGGGTAAAGAGAATTATGGAAGTTTACATAATGAAGCATACGATATTGTTGAGGATTTTGATAACGTAACAATTACAGGCAATTCCTCACCTCATGATTATAAATCAATGTATTATAGACAGAACTATTTCTTGAATTTTCTAATTTCCTCGATTTATGTCTTTGTGATACTAATGTTATTTACTGCATTCTCTAAAATAGTTATCATTGAAAATTTCAACATCGCATTAGATAAATTTGAAGTTGAAACATTAGAAAATTTGTTGATAAGTGATGAAATATTGCTTTTAGATATAAAATCTCAAGCGATTAATAGGAATTTTCAAAGCATAGAAATATGGAATATGGATTTAGATGTATTCCTTGTCACAGATGAATCTAATTTGAGTTTAGAACCTGAAATTGGAGGGCCTAACGACCTAACAATTTTGTTAGGAAATTCCAAAAAGTTTTTAACGCCGTTTCATTATAATGGTTTGTTGAATTTACCTCGATGGAAAGATATTTGGTATTTTTGGAGAAATCCCAAAACCATAAAACCTTGTAAATCAACATCACAGTTGAAAGTATATAACCCTGGGCAACATTTCCAATATCAAGGTCATAAACTCTCAAGGGATCAATGGACAATGATTTTAAATAGACCATATAAAATTATACTTCGTGGAAATTTGAAATATTCATTGCCGATGTTATGGCAAGAACAATTCATTGCTTTATCTACCGAAATTAAAGTCTTCCCTAACAACAATCAATGATAATAAAATTAGCAAATTCGATATAATTCAACTGTTCAAATATTCAATAAGCTTTGTTAAATCACCACGGATTTTCCGATCTTCCATTTTTTCGACACCTCTTTTAACTCTAAGCAAAAGCCTTTTATCTACTGCAGGACATAGATAATCGTTTTTTTCATTGATTCTTGATAACAAACATAAATCACACCTTCTACCAGTGGGTGTACATATACTTTGACCGAATCCAACTAAAACAGGATTGATTTCTAGCCATAAATTCTTATAATTGGATAGCATAATTTCTAATTCTTTTCTAACATTGTCAGGATTCTTCTCATTATGAGTCCATCCAAACATATTGCATAATCGTACCATATGCGTATCAACACTAATTCCGTCGACCTGTTTCCAAGCACCTTGTAATATTAAATGCCCCATTTTATTTCCAATACCCTTCAGCTTAACTAATTCATTGATATTATTAGGTATATCATCATTATAAGTATTGTGCAAAATATTTGTAGTTTCAGATAAATAACTTGCTTTCCTTGAATGGAATCCAACCTTGAAAATAAGTTTATCAATTTCAGAAACATTAGTGTCCATAACCGATTGTATACACAGACCCTCTTTATACCCAAGCTTCAAATAATGATGATGCAAATTTTTCATAACTTCATAATTAACTTCATCTTTAGTTTGTGATGAAAACATTAAGGTAACTAATAATTGATATCGCCAAAATTTATCAATTTGAGTTTCTTCCAAATGCTGAATTTGTTCCTTATAATTATTAATCTCAGATACTGGTATATCGATTATCTCTCCCTTTTCTTTAAAATGGATCGTCATCAAACGTAATAATCCAGGTATTTCTACACACCCAATCAGATCAACAGGAGTTGTAATCAATTTCCTCATCTCTTTAATTTTGTTGTAGATAGGAAAGAAGTTATCCGGGACATGAGATTCTGTTTCTAATAGATCAACATCAAACTCTTCTTTCTCTAATTTGATATGATCGATATTACGTTTTTTAACTGTACTATGAGAAGGTAATGATTGGAGTTTGGAGTTGTTATTCTCCTCGGTCTTAATTACAGTTTCTCTGATCTGTTGAACGTCTTCATCAAATTTTTTCAACTCTGTTTTGAACGTTGTAGGTATAGTAGATTTAAGCTTTGTATGACGTGATGACTGGTTGATGAAATGTCGACTTTTGGACATGAAGTTTCTTACGTTGTCCATGAAGACAAAAGTTGACAAAAAAAATCGACGGTCCCCTGAATTTTTTTACTATAAGAGTAATCTAAAAAAGTACAAAAAAATTTAGTAATGCTTATTGTTTATAATTAGTAAAGAGAAACTACTTTCTTCACTGAATTAGAGTAATAGTTTAAAATATTACAATCTAAGCTTAATTGAATTCAAACTGTGCTAAAATTGGAAAATGATCACTTGGAAAATCAGGATTTGGAAATCCCTCATATGATTTGAGATATTCTGGGTCAATATCGCTCAAAACTTTTGTGAATGTGAATTTTTCATTGACATCAGCTATCCACACATAATCTATCACATCTTTGAAATTTTGAGTATATGTAGTTTTATTGAAAATACCTTGCTTATACAACTCTTTGTAAGGTGATTTGAAACTTCCTAAACTGTTTTTAATGACATGTTCAACTTTGGGTCCATAATCTTGAGTAAATCTGGATTCATTATCTCTATCAACTAAACCTTTTGACATGAATTTATAGACCATTGAATCAGGTCTCGAGTTGAAATCACCTGCCATTATAATGTTAGGACCAACTCTATGGCTTATCATGTCATCCAGTTCTTTCTCAGATATTTTCAAAACTCTCATAATTGATTTCTTCATCAGATTTGTAAGTAAAAAAATTTGCATTAACTTTACATCATCATGTTTTGGGTTCCAATATAAGTGCGTGTTTGAAACAAATATTATTTCATTAGTAAATTTATGTTTCAACACTGCAATTACTGCTACTGTGTTCCTACTAATAAGTCTTTTTTTGGTGTCTAGAGTCTGTACAACAATAGTTGAGTTTTTAAAATGGTTTGATAAATCTATCGTTTCATAATTGATAAGATCAAATTTGTCTTTGTTATAAAAAATAGATACACCATCCATCATGTTGCTCGATTTTGTCCAATATTCTGGTTTCGGTTTCTTCTGAAAAACAGAGCTATAGTTCAACTTGCTGAAGAAAGATTTCCAATAGTCTCTATATATCTGGTATTCCATTTCTTGAAAGCACATAATATCGGAAAGTTTTGACAAATCTACAAAAGACTTGTTTAGAAGATCAAATCGTTTAGTCCAATTGGTGTACTCTGTTGGTATATAACTGTAAACCTGCTCCCAAAGATAATGCCTACTCAAAATATTGTAAGACGAAATTGAAACTACCCTCTGTGGATTCCTGATTTTATTAAGCTCTATGAGATGTCGATGCTTCAATATAATGTTACTAGAGGACGAGACTTGATCACCAGTATTATCAATTGTGGTAGCTGTTGCGGCTGAGTTCATAGTTTGATACGGTATTCTGGGTACAGATGAGGTTGAAGCCGGAAATTGTTTCTTGAGGAAAGAAGCTAGCATGTCTTCGAGTATTGTTGAAATTGATAAAATGCTAGATGAGTAATAACAGTAGAAAAAAGTAAATATGGTCAGGAATCTGTAAGCACTTGTAGTAGAGATTATTGTATCAGGAATAAAGTCTATAAGTTTAATAAGTTGGATTCTCAGTATTTAGGATTCAACAATTGGTCTTAATTGCAGTTACTGACAGAATACGTATAAAATAAGAGCGACAAAACTGCACAAGATGGTATGACTGGAAAAACCGATATTAATGAAAAGAATTCATCCAGCAAAAATGACATCTTCAGAATAAAAGAACCAGATGCATCTTTGCGAGTGTGTTTTTTGCACCCCTTGTTTCTATTCCTGCAATTTTAAAGGCTGCTTGCGTAGGTTCCCCGCATGGTGCGAACTAAACTCCGTTAGTCTTCACGGGGGCGTATTTATCATAAAACAGCTGATCTAAATACAAAACAATATTCACTATATATACAATTTTATAATATATATCATCAAGTCTTTCTTGATCCAATACTTGATCCAAAATCTGCTCTCATCCTCTTTCCATTGGCCTGCTTCTTGAACTCAAATTTTGAAATTAGGGAAATGTGGTCCGACGGATACTCGCTAGTAGGAAAACCAATTACTTTATTTGTGTATTCTTTGTCAGTTTCACCAAGTAAACCCTTCACCGACAAAGTCGCAGTAGAGAACCAAATATAGTCAATAACCTCAGTGAATGTAGGAGTAAAATTGGTGAATGGTAATTCACCAATGACGTCATAGGCACTGCGTAGATGGAATGGATGAGAAAGACCTTCACTGGTGTATCTACCATAATCACGATCTTTCAAATCACCATGGCCCTTGGATGAACCTTGAGAAATAAACTGGTAAACTGCGGAGTCTGTTTGAGAATTGAAATCACCACATATAACGACAGGTATTTTATTGACATCATCTCTACCATTGGTATATTTCTTGACTAGCAATTGTAATTCTTCAAGAAGAACAGCAACCTGCATGGCCTTAACATCATTATATTCTGGATCCCAATGCAAATGAGTATTTGCAACAACCAACTTTTTGCCACTGGGGATATGCTGTAATATACTCACTGATGCAATATTGTCCTTGTTCATAAATCTATTGAAAACATCATCAGTTTTTTTGAACTTGTCTTGACTTATAACTAATCTACCATATTCCAAGATTTTTTTGTCAACAAGCTCAAAAACATTGGTTTGATAGAATGTGGCACAACCATCAACTCTTTTGGCACTTTTCTCACTCATAGTTTTTGCACGACTCTTACAATGAAAAATTCCTTGATATCCTTTGCTCGTCATCAAAGGTAACCAGTACTCTTCATATGTTCTCGTTTCAACCTCTTGTAAACAAATCAAGTTTGTAGAATAAGAGAGTATTTCTTTAGTCAATTTGTCACGTCTGTATTCCCAATTCAATGCCCAAGATGGAGTATACTTATACATTTTTGGAGTCGCATAATGCTGACATAATGTGTTATAACTCATTAATGTAAAGGAGTTACTTTCTTTACTATGTAAATCAATATCAGTCACAACCTTCATTTCCTCTTCTTTTATCATAGGTTCTCCATCATCACTAATTCCTATCCACTTCCTTGTTTTAGGTGGTGGCAGTTGGATACAGTCGTCCCTTAGATGAATGATCAAACCTCTAGTACCTTTCTTTGCAATAATCGATATAATTTCTTTATCCATATTCACATTACCTTCGATACCCATGAATTCAAGTGAAACCAAATTCCCAAACTCGGTTGGAATATTTCTGATGTCATTATCAAACATATAAAGATATCTTAAATTAAATAGCATGCCAAGTTGCGAAGGTAACGATGTGAGCTTGTTCGAAGAAATATCCAATACCCTCAAGCTTTTCAAAGATCCTATCGAACTTGGAATTTCTTTTAAGTAATTTCCATTGATGTATAACCTTCTCAAAAATTTATATCTGAAAAGCTTGTCATTCAAAGAAGTCATCATCTGGCCACTAAGATCCAAACCGGTCCAAAGTTGAGTGTTGTTTTCCTTTATTCTAATTCTTTGATCTTCTTCTTCTTCATCGACGGCATTATACTCTTGTGCCCCTGTTTTTTTTGCAATCACAGCATTTGAAAGTGTCGGTGTACCTGCGTTACCCTTCAGGTTTTCAGCTTGAAGGGCTGATTGTGCACTGGCAGCCTCTTGCTGTTTGATAACACTTGTTAGTATGTTCTTTGTAACATCAATTAGAGTTAAGCTATCTACACTTGTTTGCCCGTGTTGTTGTGCTCTTCTAGACATACTTGCGGCTTGTCTTGCATAAAAGTGGGGTGCATTAGATTGTCTGGAGACATCAGCTAATTGCAATTGATGACTCCAGTGAACTGAATTAGATACAGATTCATCCACAACGATGTTTTTATATTCTTTTTCTGTAAAAGCATTTTGAACCAGATGTGATGGTTGAATCTGGGGTGTTAACTGTGGTGTCACAATGCCGCCTATGTCAAAATGTTGCTGGGTCACCTGGTGTAGCTGCTGCTGTTGTGGCTGTAATACTTGCTGCTGTGATGGCTGAGATTGATGTTGCTGCGACTGCTGAAGTTGCTGTTGCTGTTGTTGTTGTTGTTGTTGCTGCTGCTGCTGTTGAAGTTGAGTCAAGAGTTGCTGTTGTTGTTGTTGAAGTTGAGCCAAGAGCTGTTGCTGCTGCTGTTGTTGTTGTTGCTGTTGTTGTTGTTGTTGCAATCCAGATATTTGCTTTTGCTGAAGTTGTTGCTGCAAAAGTTGTTGCAATTGTAGTTGCTGCAGTTGTTGCTGTAAATTGAGTAATTGTTGTGTGGTTTGAGGCTGATTTGGTCCCGATGGTGTTTGTTGGGTCTGCCCTTGAATTTGTTGTTGCTGTCCAGAGTTCCTGATACTTGTAGGAGCATTTTGCTGAGAAAGGAAATTAGATGGGTTTGTGCCTGATTCGGGGAATTTTTGTGTTTGTTGGTCACCCATTTGAAGAATGGGATTATCAATATAACCGAGCTGTTGTTGGGTTGAGTATTGATTATTAAATTGAGACCCTGAATTAGCTATATTGACCCCTAGCATATTGGGTGCCCCAGATTGCTGCTGGAATTGCGTTGCTAGATTCATTGATATTTTGAATAGTAAATTCAAGTAACGAATGAGAAGAGTATAAACTTGACTTTAAATCCTTTTTTCAACTAATATATCGCAATATATGTAAGAGTAAATAATGGTTATTTCCTGAAGCTCCCTGTTATACGCCGATATTGTCTGTCAGTTTATGTATTATTTGCCATCCAATAGCGAAATCTGGTATATCAAAACTTGAAATACTGATTCGTGTGTTCATGATTTCGCTAAATCACTTCAAAACATCTTGTTAGACGTCGATCGTCGCAAATATCTGATGCATATCAGCAATACAAATAATGAGAATAATCTGAACAATATACATGTTATAAACCGATTAGAACACTACGTCACCAAAGATTTTGCTTAAGTAATTTTAAAGAATCTCTCGCCATTTCACCAAACCTCAAAGGTATGCTGATGTCGTCATTCTGTGGAGTTGTGCTGGACATAGTAGAAGGAAAAGATATTGAATTTTCGTTCACTACTGTGCTTACCGGTTTATGTGGATTATCTTTAACAAGTAACAGATCAGCGTGGCATAAACCTTTGTCAGAATCAAGTAACTCTTTGAGTAAAGAAGGCGGTAGTACCCTCTTTAGATCGCTATACTTGATCCATTTTAGCTGCAACTCATTGAATTTTTCTCCTTCCCTTGAAAACTCTTCGAAAAGTTCGGTAGTACCTAGCTGATAGTTTTTAAAAGCACCAATTCTGGGCCACAAAAAATTCCAAAGGCTCCTCTTTTCCTCTTGTAGAACTCTTTTGGAGTCCACGTTAGAAAGAATATTATTAAGATCTTCTGTATCGAGCAGCAAATGAAGTTGAAGATCCAATACATAATCCTCACGGTTGATACTGAAAACATAAAGAGGTAAAAACTTTTCAATTTCTTCTATTGTAGGCTTTCCATCAAATTTGGCATATTTAAGTTCATATGGGTAGTAGCTGCGAATAAGTTTTCTCTTTTCAATTTCTTGCTTTAAATTTTCTTTTTTCCGCCTTTCTTCTTCTTGCTTCTTTAATCTGGCTTGTTCTTCCTCTTCCTTACGTTTTCGTTCTTGCTCTTCTCGTTCCTCAGCTTTCTTTTCTTCTTCTCTTTGCTTTTCAAAAGCATCAATTCGTTTCGCAATTTCTTGTTGTTTCAATTTCTTTCGCTCATTCCTCTGTTGCTCAAGGGCTTCTCTGGCCTTTTGTGCATCAAGTTCCTTTTTTCTTCGAATCTCAAGGTCTTCTGCAGTTGGTTCTACAGATCTGGTGTTTTCATTTTCTTCTTTTTTACTCTTACTGTTCTTTTTCACAATCGTGAGCGGTGAAGGCGATCTTACATCTTCCGTGGAAACTTTTGCCTTCTTGTTGATGTGTTCTTCTGAAGTAAACTGATCTTCTTTGTTTTCTAGATATACACTGTCAGAATCATCAAGAAATCGTTTTTGAGATTCAACTAAGTCAAGCGTTCTTGCAGAATTAGGTTCTGGTTCAACATATGAGCTATCTATGTAAGGGGTGGAATCACCAATCTCATTTGATTGTTCTTCTTCATCTGATTCAACATCGTCAAATAACCCATTGTCAATCATTTTCTGTTTTATCAAATCATATTCTTCAGTTCCAGCCAAACCTTTACTTTTCAAAATATCAAGAGCGTTTCTTCCCAAGTTGTCTTTCAATTTCAAGTCCACCTGATTCGAGAGTAATAGTTTTACCATCTCTATATGGTTTTTACCAATAGCATGCATTAAAGGTGTGAATCCTGATTTGTCCCTATAATTAATATCAGCACCAAAAGCAATAAGCAAACTAGCAATATCGGGAAATCCTAATTTAGAAGCCAATAGCAAAGCTTCTGGTGGTATCTTTTTTCCATGCGTACCAGAAACATAATTTAAGACAAACGTTACATCATTTGTTCTAATTCGTTCGTATAAAGAGTCTAAACCTCCTGTTCTCAAACTGGAATAAGTATTATTTAAATCATCATTACTGGATTCCTTCTCGAAACTTTTCTTTTTTGTTTTTGGAGTATCAAAGTTTTTAGCAAAAGATTGAATCAGTTTCCTCATTTTTTTGGCATTTTTCAAAACATCCTCGCTGTCTTCTGAAGTATCACTAATCTCAGAACTATATTCTAACACAGCATTATCCAAGACATCTAAAGCATTTTCATGCTGACTATTTTCAATCAAAGGATTTGCTCCTCTTTTGAGAAGAAATTTAGCAACTCTGTAATGTAAATTTGAGACTGCATCAATTAGAGGCGTATCTTTATCCATCTGCCCACTTTGGGCATTGATATCAGCGCCATGATTTACCAATAACTCGACTATTTCAAGATGTCCTTCAAGAGCGGCTTCATGGAGAGGGGTAATACCAGCAAAATCAGCATCATTAACATTACTTCCTGCCTCAAGCAAACGTTGCACTTCCTTGATATTTCCCTTGGCAGACATCCTTTGTAATAAAGTCCTACCAGAAGCATCACGGCCGGAACGCGATACCTTTCTTTGCTTAGGAGATTGAGAGCGGGAATCTTTTAAACGATTCTTCTTCAGTGATTTTTCTTTCGACCCAGCGGTGCTATCATCGTCTGCATCAACAATTTCTGAGCTATCTTGTAACATACGATGGAGCTTTCGGCTCTTCTTTGATGGCACCGGAATTGATTCTTCATGGTCAGTTTCTTCTTCGGACTCGACAGTGTTCTTCGATTCAATGTCTACATGATATTGGCCTCGCCTTTTAGGCGCAATTATTTCATCATCGTCTTCTTCATCAACCTCTTCATTGAAATTTGCCAATTTAGATGTTGCAACGCCATCGGTACGGCTATCTTCATTAACATGCTTGTCTACTTCATATTCAGTTTTCAATTGGGTAGAGGATTTAGACTCCTGGTGGTTGATATCGGTCTTGGAGGCATCAAGTTGTTTCATTTCACTCTCTTCTCTTTTGATATCTCTCTTTGTTTCAAAATCATTTGGTTCTTGCTTAAAATGGTCAGTTTTGCTTACATAGGTTAATTTCTCGTTTGAGGATGACTTCCTGCTTTCATTATGTACAGATTTACCACGTAGTTCATTAGAAGAAGTAGACTTTGAAGATGACCCTTTCGTCTCAAATAAATCAATTCCAGAGTTCTTTGTTTCGGATACTTTGTCAACAATTGGGGAACCAAGCTTAGTCCTCTTCATTGGTTGTAATTTTTGTATATCCAGCACTCTTGATTCATTTTTTGCAGAATCATCTGGAGATATGTTACCATTTGAAATAGGTTTAGATGGAACATAAGATGACTTAGGTACAACGGTTGATTTATCTTCCTTGCTCCTCCTTCTACTACTAAGAACGTTAACAGCTTTTTCTGAATCTTGATTAACACCAAGCTGTTCATTTTGAATCAAATTACCATAATCATGTGCAACATAATTATATCCTGGATCATTGTTAACATCGGAATAGGAAGGTTGCCTCTGTTGCGTCGAAGATGGTTGGTGAAATCGTGAAGTATGATGTGGCTGTGATTGTGAGTGATGATAGTTGTGTCTGGATGCGTACCCACCTCCGTATACTCCATGATTATTGTAATGATTTCGGGAATATATGTGGTTTTGGTGAGGTGAATAATGGTTTGGATTTACATTTCTGTTGTTATGATGATACGGACCGCTATTTCTATAGTATCCATTTCCTTGGTTGGGATGATTCCCTGTTCCTGGTGGGCCATGTCTCCTGTATGGATTATTAGACATGCTATATTTTCAAGCTTATGTTTCAACTTCTGGGTGATAAGTTGGATTTCAAGTGTATAAAGAAAAGAAGTTTTATATTGGTTCTCAAAAATCTTAATGCCTCTAAATTTCATTTATCAAAATGAAGAAAAGTCGCGACAAAGAAAGATAAAAATACCAAGCCGACTTATCTTGATGATGATAAAAGAAGATAAATTTGCAGCTACAATTTCAGATATTAGTGTTTCCCTTTTTAGAGAAGGTTATTTGCTCCTACAGGTTAAGCAAAAACTCTAATGTGCTCAGAAGAGCTGAAAAGAAATAGATCAAATAAGAGCGGAGTGACTAGGAACAGGCAGATATATTCTTGCAAACGCTGTTACACAGCTAAGCGCAAATGCGATAAGACACAACCAGCTTGCATTAGATGTCAGAAGGTAAACTACAAGTGCGAGTATTTCTTAATAAACCCTAGCTTTAAGAAACGATCCCAACAAAAAACGGCTACCTCAAATGTAGGTATGAAAGGTGAATCATTTGGACATCTAGCTTTAAAGAAGAATGCAATATCAAGGAGCAACATGAAACCTTCATTAACAAACATACTCAATAGCGAGATCAATCCTCAGGTTAGTAAAGAAGAGAACAATAATTTTACATTGATTATTAGTTCAACAGGAGAGTACTCAAAGTTTTTCCCTACTTCGATATTTCCTTTCCATGATCATCAAGCTAATCTGTCAATGGTACTAAACTTTCATAACACGAGCTCTCGCTATGTTTCTCTGTTTGATTTTTCTTTAGTTGTGAGGCCGATAACAGACATTAATTCAATAAAAATGAAGATTCCCAATAAACAAGTTATGGATTTTCTTGTAGAGCACTTTATTAAATTTATATTTCCATTCGTTCCTATTCTTGATACCGATGAATTTCTCTACGAGTATGATCAGCTTTGGAAGAATTTTAAGGACTTTAGTGATGAAAATTTTCTTGTACTACTATTTGCGGTCAGTTTTGCAAGTGCTACCAATATCATGCTTTTAAAAGAGTTGAAAAGAATAAACCTATTCAATGGGTATGATAATCATTTTATACTAAGTATGGACTGTGATAAAGTAAGACGTGAAAGTTTCCAATGTATACAAAATCTTAGGTGTCTATTGGGAACGGATGTCACACCATCCATATCAGTTATTACTGCTTTGACTATTATATATTATTTAGGCTCGCTCAATGGAGCTAATGCTGGTATGCAAATTGCAGGATTAGTGAAACTGTCCCAGTACTTTGGTCTACATCGAAGGTTGATGAAATCGTCAACTGGGTTGCCGATGAGAGAGATTATATATAGCTTTGTTTGGTACTTGGATGGCTTGAATGCATATTACAGTGGATTACCTCCAAATATGTATTATGAGTTTTTTCAAAGTGACCATGAAGGTTTAGCTGAATCTCAAGACATTAACATTCTGTTTTTACGTGGAAGGCTTTACAATACAAAGGTGTGGAATAGAATACTGTTTGAATTTAATAAAATCAGCAAGACAGATGAAACCGTGTTTGAGGAAGTGAGTAATCTTTATTTTGAAACCCTAGAACAAGTAAACGGTATAAATAAACTTATTGAAAATAGCGACCAGGCAAGTGATGGCTTCAAGGCATTTTTATTGAGTGAGACTCGAATGGGAGTAAGAAAATCGGCCTTGATGATCAATGCATTGAAAAATGCAGTCAAAAATATTAATATAAGAGACCACAGGAAGAGTATTACATCAGAGCTGACACTACAGGCGATGCTTCTTGTAAATGAATCGATTTACAAAGCAAGATTGGGAGCTGATGTTATGAAAGAATCTATTTGGTTTTATCAGTACGCTATGCCATTTCAAGCTATGTATATAACTTTGTCTCACTTACAGATGTACCCTGACAAGGAGCTAAATTTCTCCATGTTAGAGGCTAAGTATACTTACACTCTAATACCAGAATACGCTCCATTTGATTACTTAACAGGTGATATAAGATTGAAATTGGTCGATTATTCAATAAGGACGCTTTCGTTTCTAATGAACTTTTGGCCAAATGGGCCGTTGGAACGATTTGAAGCGATTGTGAAACTTAGAAATTTTGTTTATGATTATCTGCATCAGAGAAATACTGCTTCAAAAAATGCACACAACTCAGTTTCTACAATTGAAGTCCTTGATACATCCTACGATGAAAATTCAAAAGTGAATGATAGTGGTAGTGATTCATTATGGAATGATGTTGATATGTTTGGTAAATTCATGTTTGACCCCTCATTGTGGGATGAGAATTTCACAAGTTAAGGAGTCGTTGCGTTTTGCAAGCTCAGTCACCGCACTTAGAATCTGTACGATGGTCGTTTTCTCGCCCGCATTGTCTGCTCCGCTGTTACAATGCGGGCGAGAAACTCGTGAGATTTACACACATCCCTTGAATCCGACATCTCCTGAATCTAACATCTCTTGGATCTGACATGCCTCTATAAATACATAGTTTCAGACTCTAAAATAGTTGAGCAGGATTATTCTAGTATGTGTATCACATCAAGTTAAAGTTAAACCATTCAAATAGATGGCTAAGATTGTTGTTGTTGGTGCCGGTGTGATCGGTCTGACTTGCGCTCATGAATTATTGAAGGATCCAAATAACAGTGTTACAATAGTATCACAACAATTTCCAACAGATTTTGAATTTTCATCTATTTACACATCTCCTATTGCGGGGGCTAACTGGTTATCTTTCGCCCAAGATGACGATAAATTCACGCAAGAGATTGATACTGTTGGTTATAATAAATTCAAAGAATTACTAAAACGTCCTGAATCTGGTGTTACCTATAGAAAAGAATCTGCTTACATACCACGTGAAAAACAAGAAGGAAAAAGCTTCTTCAAGCAAAGTTTGCCATGGTTCTTGAAAAATGGATTAGGCCCACAATTTGGATTCAGAATGTATGATAAATCTGAATACGATACTAATTTATTCTCCTCTGCGTATGAGTTTGATGGTTTTAACGTGAGAACAAGCTATTACATGACCTTCTTGATCAATGAAATGTGGAGATTGAGTGGTAGTGCAGAACAACCAGATTCAAGATTTGCAATGGTCCGTAAATCAATTAAAAAGCTTTCTGATGCATATTCCTTACATCATCGAGGTGGTATTGCAGATTTGGTTATCAATTGTACTGGCTTCCTTGCAAAACAACTTGAAGATTTGGAAGAAACAGAAAGGGAAAAGATCTATCCAGTTCGTGGTATTGTTTTCGTGGCTGAAAATAATACAGGTATGAAGAAGAATACACTTGTCGATATTTATGACCCAGAGCATCCTGATGAGAAATTGTATTTCATGCCAAGGCGTGAAGGTGAATTGATTATGGGTGGTGTTTTTCAAGAGAACAACCTAAGTAAAAACATAGACCCTATGTTCTTACATAGACTTATTATGCGTTGCAAAAAGTACCTCAAACAGTACAACTGGGAAAACATCAATATTGTTAGAACCCAAATTGGTTACCGTCCATTTAGAGAAGGCGGTTACAGAATTGAAAGAGTTGGCAATATTATACATTGTTATGGTTTAGGTTCTGCTGGATTTCAATCTAGTTGGGGATGTGCAGAGAAGGTTGTGGAACTAGTTAAAGAATTTGAATCAAAATCTAAATTTTAGGATAGAACTTATAATATTCTTATCAATATTCTCTTTACATTGCACGTTTGAAACCTTTTTTATTTTAAACTTGCAACGTGAATTTTACCTTAGATAGTATGTCTGTAACTTAAAACTTGAGTATGATTACTTTTTATGCGGAACTAGTCTTATGTTCTAATTGTGGTTTGAAATCCTTTCGGGATTGTTTGTTTATACATGGCGAATCAAACACTGCTGAAGTTTACGCTGAAAAAAATTTGAAAATTGTTTAACTAATTAAGAACCGAACAAAATTTACTTAATATACGGAAGGATAGTAGTACTTTAGATATGTATAGAGTAAACTCAAAAGGATAAGAAAGCTTCAGCTTGTATCTTGTAAACGGCATTAGCAACAGTAACACCCCAATTCCAGTCCTCATCATCGATATAATCATTGCTACCATCTGATTTGAACCATCTAATTTTCTTTGCATCATGGGATGGCCAGCTCTTGATATCTTTCTCAAAGTTCAAAAATTGAATATAGGGTAATATCCAGTTCTTTAAATGTTCTCTCTCTTCTTCTGTATAGCCTCTGTATAAATTATAAAACCAGATTGACAGATCACCACCGTGTGGAACTTTCCAACCTTTCTCGAGATGATTATCAAGCCATTTAGCTCTGTAACTAACTTTATATCTGTAGATATTCTGAGGTGGGAAGTTATTTTCAATTAATTTGTTAATAAAGCCTCTGGATGATGCATAAACCTGACCGTCACCAATAATAGCACCATATTTACTTCTCAACGCTTCCTTTAGTTCTAAATCTGGAACATGTGCAAAGTCTTCAGGATTTGCCTTATATAAATCAAGTAAAGTTGGAACAACAATTTTTGGATAATAATTTTCAATCTCAATAGGTAACTGCTCAACAGATTGTGGTGTATTTAAAAGAGAATATTTATAACATTCATTATCAACCTCACCATTTAAAATTCTTATACCCTTTTTACTGCATAAATCTCCAAATTTTCCGGAATGGAGATCAATAATAATTTGCTTCGTGATAAAGTTTTCATCGGTAACAGCTCTAAAAGTGTGTAAAGATAATGTTGGAATAAAGTCTTCAATGAAACAGCCATCCAATGATCTTAATTTTGCAAGCTTTTCACTCGCTGGTAAGGATTTATCTATATTTAATTTTTCTATTATTTCATCAAACTGAGACTGAGTTTCCTCAATTGTTTTTGGTTGAACATAAACAAGATTTGAAAAAAACGTAACTTGCTTTATTATTTGAAGGGCTTCCAGATGATATAATTCGTAAGCTAGTTGGAAAAAAGTCGAATAAGAGCCTGCGGAAATACCACCAACTGTAATTTTTTCAGGATTACCACCAAAATCTGCAATATTTTTGTAAGTCCATTCGATAGCCATTCTTTGATCCCAAAATCCAAAGTTTGAATTCTTTGGATCTTCTTCAAGTAACTCTTTGCATGAGAGAAACCCAAACATATTCAATCTATACCCTGGAGTAACAAGAATAAACATTTGTGTAAACTCGTCGTCATCAAAGATGTCTGGAGCATCAAAAAAAGGAGTATTTGGAGTGCTGTATTGTAACCAACCTCCATGAATGTAAATCAAAACTGGCCAACCATTTTCGGGTTTATATTTATCAGAGGCAGGAACCCAAATATTATTATACTGAATTACCTCCTCACTAGGAGATTTGAAGTATCTAAAGTTTGGATTAGGAACAGCAGGTTGTGGACATTTAAGGCCAAATTTGGTGTAGTCGCCAGAAGAATAATCGTAATCTTTAGGAAGTTCTTTTGGTAAGGTAAACCTGTTGGAGTCTTTGATTGGATAAGCATATGGCACTTGAGCAAATCTATGGACAGTCTGTTTTCCACTTCTTGGACTGATCAGTGTAGTACCTTTGAATGTACCCTTCCCTGGAATATTTAAAGTATACGGAGAAGTATACTCGGTTGATAAGTTCTGACCCATATTTGGTTAGTCAATAAGTTGTTGATGGGAACACCTATTCCAGTAGTATGGAGCATGTTAAATGATATATAGGGATCATTTCAATGGCAACCTACTTGGAAAACTGAGACTTGCGGGTGTTTGTGATTTGAGGTCCTACCGTTATCAGCTACATTTTAGATGTTCAGCCAATCGACTCGCCCGCATCCTTACGCCCGCATCGATATCGTCGTATCCCAGAAAAAGTTGGGGCATTTTTCTCGACCGCACGCGATAAGAAGAATTGGCGGTCAGCTAAACTTGTTGATATTGAGCATTCACTAAGTAGTGGAGCACAATGACGTGCAGCTCATATGTTATAACGTTATCAGTGGATGATGTGGTTTTCATAACTGAAACAAGATTGTTCAATTTGCTCTCCAAGTTGTACATCTTATCTTGTCAACTTAAGTGCGGGTGTAACGATCAATCACTTTGAAAATTTTATTGGTTCAAAAAAAGATCCGATCCGACAAACGATAATTGACACATAGTTCATCAACTTCAGTCGAGTGGATATATAAGACATTAATATTTCCTTTAGTTATCATATCTTTATCATAAAAGATTTGAATATTACCACAAAATAAACTATGCCTTCCATCAAGCAAATCCTATCTGGATCAAACACCAGTGAGAAAGAGCAATATGATGTAGATGTCAATTCTTTGGAAAAAAATAGTAACGATAACTTCACTGAACTTGATACGGTTATATCTCCAAGTGGTAAGATTGTCCATATTGCGCATGATGATAAACATCTTGATGAAGCTTTAGAATTTGCAAAGTTACATGGTCATACTGAAGTCTCTCCTGAAGAGGATGCCAAAGTTAGAAGAAAATTGGATATGATTGTTTTACCACTTTTCTGTTTTCTTTACATGAATCAATTTATGGATAAAACATGTATTGGATTTGCTGCAGTGATGGGAATTAGAGAAGATTATAAAATGGTTGGTACTATGTACTCATGAACAAATTCTGGTTTTTATTTAGGTTATGTTTTTGGTTCTCCCTTTGCTGCTATTTTATTGCAAAAAGTGCCTACCGTTAAATTTGTTGCCAGTACAATCATTATTTGGGGGATTGTTCAATGTTGTCATGCAGCTCCTAAATCATATGCTGCATTTATGTTCCTTCGTACATTTTTAGGATTTCTAGAAGCGTTTGTTGCACCAATTTTTGTTATCATATTGAATCAGTATTATCATCATAGTGAACATTTTAGTAGAACAGGTGTATTCTATGGTTTCAATGGTTTGGGTACTATATTCCTTTCTGGTGTATCTTACGGTTTATATTCTCATATGAATAAATATTCAATTGAATCATATAAAATTTTATTCCTTATTGTTGGTATCATGACTATTATCAACGGATTTTTGATTGGTTTTATTATGCCAAATAATCCTGCAGAAGCGAAGTTTCTGACAGAAAGGGAGAAAGTTGTTGTGCTTGAAAGAATTAGACAAAACAATCAAGGTTTTGGTAACAAGGTCTTCAAATGGGAACAAGCATATGAAGTTCTATATGATCCAAGAACTTTGACATATTTCTTATTGTCATTATCAGTTGCAATTCCAAATGGTGGTATTTCAGGGTTTGGTACAATTTTATTGAAAGGTTTCGGTTTCTCATCAAAGAAATCTTTACTATTGAAAATGCCAACAGGTGCAATTGAATTGGTTGGATTAGTTGGTCTACCATTGATTTGCAAATATATCAAATCGAGAATGATAGTTGCATTGATGTACATTTGTATTTGTTTAATTTTCATCTGTGTTCTTGCATTTTCAACAAATAGAAATGCAGAATTGGTTGGTTATTGGATGACTGGTGTCTCCCCCTGTGGTATAATATTGATTACTTCCTGTATCACTTCTAATACAGCGGGACATACAAAGAAACTACTTACAACCTCGATCATGCTAATTGGTTATTCGGCAGGTAATGTTATTGGGCCACAAACTTTCCGATCAACTGATGCACCTTCTTATAATAAGGCTAAAGCTGGATGTGTTGGATGTTATTGTGCTACTATTACTTTAATGATCTTCTTGACAGTTTACAACATTTGGGAAAACAGAAGAAGAGATAGGGCAAGAGAAGCATTAGGTGACGCTTATGTTGTTCCTGATAATGTTGAGTTTGCAGATTTGACCGATTTCCAGAATCCTGAGTTTAGATACAGAGTTTAGATGTATCGTTTCTGCTTTTTTGCTCTCTGTATATCATGTACAATAATCAGTACACTATTGATTAGTGCGTTTATATTTCTAATAAAAAAATGTTTAATTCATTATTTCCCATTTAAAACTCGCCTAAAATGTACACAAAAAAAGGTTGATATAAAACATTTATCGAAATTACGTGCTATGATTTGATCAACTTTTCATTCTCGTGACTCTTATCAGGACTTATATCCGACTCGGGCTCATTTTCTAGTTGTTCTCCCCATTCAATCAATTCATAGATCAAACTTAAATTGGGACTTATTTGAGGGACCTTATTTTTCAAGCTTGAATAAGCTTCATTGTAGCCTGTTCTTCTGATTTTCATAAAATATGCCATAATCAATGAAGCTGAACGACTAACACCACATTGACAATGGATTAGTACTCTTTTATTAGCTTTTAATGCATCATCTATAATCTGGGTAAGCTTCGGAAAATCAATAGTAAGTCTTGATGTATGAGTCCAAGGAATGAAATAGTATTCAATTTTCTCCTCGGATTCATTATTGTATTCGTGAATCTCTTGAGAGAAATCTTTAATCTCTTGCGCAACGTTTATAATGACTTCAAAGCCGGTAACTTCTTTCAATGTTGGTTCCGAATAAAGGAAAAGGTTAGGCTCAAGCACACAAATTGGACCATTAGAATATGCAATCTTATAGGACTCATCATAAGGGCTTGGCTCACTGAAAGAGTGAATGATGGTCTGTGATTTGATCTCTGACGAGTATGATACTGATGGTGAATCTGATGAGTTTGTTGCTGAACTACCATATGTTGATGTAGAAGAGGAAGTCCCTGCCCTCACAGGTTTTTCAAACGGTAAAATCGGTATATTTGGATTTAATGGTGTTCGAATATCGGAGAAATCATTGTTTGAAGATGTCCCTGAAGATGACGTGGATGAAGGTATCACTGCTCCTGGTGTAGGAATCGAAGATGAAGAGGGTATATTAAGTGCTAAAGATGTACTTCGTTTTTTCTGTGGATTCTGATGAGATGCAGAGGGGGAACTCGTTTGAACCCTTCTGAACAATGAAGGTGATCGAACAATAGGGGTAGACGATGGTGAAGGAGTCGATGGTGGTGGTGGTGGTGACTGTAATTTCAAGTTTTGATGACTGTTGATATTGCTATGGTTGCTATCTCCATTCTCGTTGTTGTTGTTGCTGTTATTGCTATCACTATGATTATCACTGTTGACGTTATCGTCCAACCTCCTTGGGGATGGTATATCTATGGAGGCGAGAGCCACTCTCTTCGTTAGCGAGCTCAAATTCAAGTTGAGATTCTTCAAGTTCTTGCTCCTACGTGTTGTTTGCTGTGTGGAAGTCGTAGGAGAGAAAGTGTTGTCCGGTGGAAAAATGCTGTTATTTATAGCATCATGGCGTTGCAGCTCGTTTCCGGGGTTCAGCTGGCGCCCCGCCTCTTTGCTGCAGAGAGGAGCACTGTCGCTATGCCCGGTTGCTACCGTGGGACTGTCTGGCATCATTGACAGAGGTGGAGGGCCCTGCGTGCTGGTCAGAGAGTGTCTGGAAGCTGAAACCGTGCAGTGGCAGCTGCTCTGTACCTGCAAACGATGCTCGTGCTCCAAACGCAGAGAACGCGGTGCCAGGAACAGCGCCGCGTCCCGCTTTCGCTTTCTTGGCTTCGCTTCTTCGTTTCCTGTCTGTCGCAGATCCGAACAATAATGCTAGCTATGCTATTATGCTACAGAGATACAGGCAGAGATACACACGTCTACGGCCGGCGGCGGGCTACTGCAGCTGCACGACGCTGCGCCTGAGGTGGCCGGCAACGGCGGTGGTGGCGACGGCGGTCTGGCGGGAGGCAAAGTACTGCAGGCACTCCACAACGGACCCTCCAACGCCGAAGTAGATGTCCTTGGCGCTGAGAAGAGTGATGTTGCCTGTGCTGTGCATTTCGATAAGCATCTCGCAGATCACCGGCAGCACGGCGGGCGAGTAGATGGTTTCACTGGTTAGCACAATGCTGAATTCGTTCGCCATGTTGGGCAGCACTGTCTGGCAAATATTCATGAACTCCCTGCACCACCCACCAGAGACAAAGTGAATTTCGATTTTCTTGTCATGTAGCCATCCCACGAACGTATCTAGCAGTTTCTCAGTAAGATCGATTTCTCCTGCTCTCACATTCCCAGCTACATCCCTCCTTTGTAGCTCTTCGAGATATTCTCCTGGTAGAGAGGAGCACCAATTGATGACTATGTTGGGAAACGTCACTAACCGTAGCACATCATAGTTGAAGTCGGATAGTAGGATTTTGGCACCTTCCTTTGGTATGAGCTCCGGGTGCATGAAGAAGTTTTGCAAGAGATACAAAGTTGGAAGCGAAGTACCGCATCCAAGTTCAACAATATTGGTCCTTTTTTCTCCTTTGAGTTTATCCAACACTTGCAGCTTCTTCAACATATCTATCACATCAAAAGAGCATTCCCAGCTTTTCAAACCACCTTCGTAAACACCGTTCCTCAAATCCTCATCAGTCTCACCAATCAAAATCCCAAATTCTTCCCTTCGTTTCGAGTTACTCTCAACATGAGCGTCATCTTCCATCATCAATTGATGTCTCACATCAAAAAGTTCTCTTCTATAAATTCCCACAGACTCAACCGCTTCATAGGTTATCCTTTTATTTGAAATTTGTTTCACAAATTCTTCTATGGTATGTAAACGTGGTAAAGTTGTACTTTCAGCACTGATTGCATCTATTGGATTTTCAAACACTTTTTCAGGAAACGATTGCTTTCCACTTTCTTCTCTATCTTCAGTGAATCCAAAACTGAAACCCATGATTTATAAAATCGATATGCACTATAGAGTATTGATGTATGAAGATAAATAGAGAGAGATAGCTGAAATATTTTGGAAAAAAAAATCATTCAGTCTCACCCACATCAAAAAAATCTATCTCCATATATAACCCGTAATTTGATAGTTGAAAGGACCTTATTTCAAAGCAATCGAATCTTTTTTTTTTCTTCAAGTCAATACAGTATATTATGGACGGTGAAAACTTTGAAATATTCAATGATTCGGAGTTTAATGCTGCTGAAGTTGCTAACAAGTTTCTGCTTGAGACAAACAATCCTAGTGATACTACATTAGACATTGAGACGTCGGTTAAAAAGCTAAACTTCAAGAATACTGATTTGAACTTGAAACTTGAAAGTTTGGTAAAATCAAATACTCAGCCCCTGATTGATGAGATTGATCAAGTTGAAAGATTAGAGAAAGAAATTGCATTTGTTAAACCATCAATGGAACAACTTAAATTATCGTATGAAAGACTTGATAGTGAAATTACGAAACCTTATAATGAATGTTTTGAATTACAGAATGCTTTAAAGAAAATCAATCAAACGAATAAGATAATGAGATACCTTTCCTACTCTATTTACTTGATATATAAAATTGAAGAAATTGATAAATCTGAAACAAGTTTGAATGCTAGACCACTTCGGAAACTTTTGGAACTTTGTAAATTGTTAAATGATTTCAACGAGATTTCCAATAATATCAACCTTCAATCTATTAAAATAATTAGAGATTATATTGAATTTAGCAAAATATTGATTAAAAGATGTGAAATTATAATCAATGCACAGATTAAAAATGCACCAAAAGATTTACCCTCAGAGAAACATATAGATAACCTTGTTAATTCTGTGAAAGTTTTCATTGAACTCGGTGTTTTCGAGAACGATAAACTGGGTATAATACAGAAACAAATTTTCTCAGAATGTTTGAAAAATTCAGTTTCAAGTCTATTGAAAAATCTCAACAGTCCCAAACAACTTCTATCAGCAATACGAAATTTAGAGAAAAATGTGAAACTAATTGTTCAATTTGGGTGTAACGCAAATGAATTTTGGAAAGAACTAGCAATAGCTATTGAACCTAAAGTGAAAGAAGTCGTTAATAAAGGTGGACCTATAGTTAAGAATTTGAAAGATAGCAAAACAGATCTTGAAGCTGAAATCAAAGATGTTGTTTCAAAGTCTAGTGGTCAGTTGGAAATCACTATGATGGTTAATTCATTAGCAAGTTTCGAAAAGCGTAGATGAAATGATTTTGATATCTGTTATATATGTAATCACACACTTTTCATTTGTAGTGGATTTCTCCTTTTCTGAAATTTCTTGCCTTCAGTTTCAACATTTCTTAGCTTTGAGTTGAACTCAAACAATCTCTTTTTCTCTCCATTTTCTGTGAAAATATATTTCACAGGAGACTTCATTGTATAATCTTTCATTATTGAACTTTCCATTCTCTGTTGAATAAGTTTTAAAGA
This sequence comes from Pichia sp. yHMH446, assembly GCA_030555725.1. Classification (NCBI taxonomy): domain Eukaryota; kingdom Fungi; phylum Ascomycota; class Pichiomycetes; order Pichiales; family Pichiaceae; genus Pichia; species Pichia sp. yHMH446. Next base: position 27,157 of record JANIWQ010000053.1, read on the forward strand.
TTTTTCCCAATTTTTCAGTCTCTCTTTCTTAAATATTTGAGCATCTCTCTTGCTCCTACTTTTCCTATTACTCTTACTACTGGTTTTACCTTGTTTGATTTTATGGTATAGATTAACAGAAGAATTGAATTTTTTGAGATCAATCACTTTATAATTCGACAATATACGGAATTTAGATGACCATTCATAGATTGTACTACCATCAACAGCGACTTGTGCATATTTCTCCTTATTCTCTTTGGATTCCTGATCGGTTTGAAAATAATAGCTTTCATCTCTTTTGTTCCTGTTCTCAGCTATCGCATCCCATTCTTTATCGTTGAATGTAACAACGGTTTGATCATCATCATCTTCCTTCATCTGAAGATCATCGACTTTGATTTTGACTAGATTGGAAGTGTTATCGATTGAGGAAAACATGTTGAATAGTTGAACATTATTATTTTCCTTACTCTCAGATTCTAGTGAACTTGCAGGATCCTTTTTGAGCTCATTACTGGATTCCTCTACTGTTGCATCATCTTCAACATCGACTATTTCGAAATCAAACCCTGGTGGTGGCAGTGCGTAATTGTAATCAGCCGAACTTTCAGTTTCATTCCCATTTTCCAATTCTTCATCGAATATTTCTGACCTCGATATAATATATTCCAATTCAGCCATGATTATTGCTGTCAATAAGGAACTACTTCTCGGAGAAGAGTTGAATGATTGGATCTGAACAACTGAATTATTTTTTTTCCTGTCTATAATAATATCTCAGACGCAAAAAAAAAACTAGCTTGACACACGAAAAAATACAGTTTCATTTATGTTAAGTTATATAAAGATATTTTATAGTAATGAGTTAAAGAATATATAAATAGATTTGGGTTCGTGTATGTATGGTAACGGATTTTGCTCAATGAAGAGACAAGAAATCTTTACTATGATGGGAATTTTGTTGGTTTGCATTGCAGAATTCGAATAATAACGTAGCAGAAAGAAAATGAGCATATTTCAAATCCAAACGTTCGAGAAAAAGCTTTATCTGTATGGTGCATCAGCGTTTGCAGCATACTGGTACTCTTGTTCCCATTTGTCACCATTAGCTAGTAATTTTTCCTTGTTGTACAACAGTTCTTCTCTAGTTTCAGTTGCATATTCTGCATTTGGAGTTTCTACAATGGCATCGACAGGACAAGATTCTTGACAGTAGCCACAGAAGATACACTTTGTCAGATCGATATCGTATTTGTAAGTTCTCCTTGAACCGTCAGCTCTTTCTTCGGCTTCAATAGTGATCGCTTGCGCAGGACAGATAGCTTCACACAATTTACATGCAATACACCTTTCCTCACCTGATGGGTATCTTCTCAATGCGTGTTCACCTCTGAATCTTGGAGAAATTGCACCCTTTTCAAATGGATAGTAGATGGTGTATGGAGCTCTGAAGTACATTTCCAAAACAATGTACATACCTCTGAACATTTCCGCCAAGAGGAACCACTTGGTCGCCTTGTCGAGCGCACTTTCCTTGGACTCCTCCCACGTTCTTGGCTTTGGAACTCTGAAACCTTCAGGTCTGGTGGAAACCGGGGTGCCTGCGGTTGGAGTAGCAAAGGACGCTAGGGACCGGGATGCCTGTTTCTGCGCAAACAGTCTGTACTGGCTGAAGATGCCTCTTTGGAGTGATCTGGCTAACATGGTGGCTGTTGCTCGTGCTGTTGCTGGTGGTGGTGGTGCTGTGCCGGTGCTGTGCTCTTCTTCTGCTGGTTCCCATGTTCTTGTCTCGTCTGTCCCGTATTTTTCCCCTCCTCGTAATTCGCTTTTCCCGCGCTGCCACTCGTCCGCGCCCGCGCGCCGATCGACGCCGCGGCTCGTGCGCTGCGCGCTGCGCGTGTTGCGTCGCTTGTTTGTTGTTTGTTGTTGCTGTGGGTGTTGCTGTCGATGTTATCTAGCGGTGCTGGCACCACTATTCTGCTCTGCTCTGCTCCTGAGCTGTTCGTCCGTGCAACACGCCATCCGCCCAGCAATGCTCTCCTCTTTCTCCAGAATCTCCACAAGACGGTTCTCTGCCGCTCGTCCTGCTCGTTTTGCGAAAATGACCCTCATTGGTACCATTGGAACTGATCTGCAGAAGCAAACCACCACTACCGGTAAGGACTTCCTCAAGTACGCAATCGCTGTCAATTCCAAGACCAAGACCGGCGACTCTGTTTCCTGGTTCAACATCGCTTGTTTCACACCACACCAAATTGAGTTTATGGAGAAGAATTTAGGTAAAGGTGCTAAAATCTATCTTGAAGCTGATGCAAAGAATACTGCATACGAAAAGGAGGATGGCTCAAAGGCTATGTCGCTAATGCTCTTCCAGTCCAACTTTGAAGTCATCAAGTACCCAAAAAAGGCGGATGAAACTTCTGAATAAACTAACCGTTAGGAAGTAATGCATTTATTTGCCCTCCGTTTCTCCTAGACTAGTTATTCAATTTTTCTCACTTGTTTGCTTGTATATTAATCCTATAATAGTAGTGCTAAAATAATAATCAAATTTATAAATATTATATATATGTATACGCCTTCTTTCACTACACTCAAAGGATATATGATAAAAAAACAGAAATTAAATAAAAAAAATCAAAAATCAAAACTAAACGAAAACGGGAATACTGTAAGATAAAAGCGGAAAAATCTCAAACGTGAATAAACCCCTAAACGCAAATCTTGGTCTTATATCAGTAGTAAAGGTACTTGAATTCATCATCTGGGCTGTAACCGTTACTTTTTGTTTCAGCTTCATCCAACTCTCTTTCCGCCTTTAGAAGCTCAGCTTGTAGGTTTCTATCACTTTCAAACATATTATCACGACTACTGCTTCCAAGGGTACGCATTGTCATTGGACTATCCATCTTATCGAAATCTTTGTAGCCGTCCTTGAATGAGAATTCTGCTTCACTAAATGCAGTCAAACATTCGTCTTTCTTAAAACTCTTCATTTCAAAGCTGATTTCCTCATCTTTATATTCATCATAGTCACTGTCACCAGAATCCCAAAATCTTGAAACACATTTCGCCTTATCAGTCATAACATTATCTCCCATAAATAGTTCAAGTTTCCCCTTCAATGCACTACATTTGTTAATAACAAAGCCTCCACCTGGTAATTTATTCAAAATTGAAACATACATAGAATTAGCATCTTCCCCAATTCCAAATAGGAAGAAACTCACAAACGAAATTGAAATTAACACCCATTTGTTTGTATCAACTGTATCAACATGTGGAACTTTGAAAATGAATCCCCATGATGAGTTATGGATAATATCTTTGTTGTAAAATGAATCTGCTTTAATATTCAAATTCGATCCAATTATCGCAGAGAAAACAATCGCAGCAACGATAACTAAAATACAATATGACAATAATCTAATAAATCTCCTTACCGATAATCCTGAGTTTGTACAAACCAAAATCTCTTTTGCCTCTTTCCTCTTCTTATAGTATAGTATCAATGTGGTAACTGAAATTACGAGCCCAACAAAGCACCAGAAGAACACCCAAAAGTAAAAAACTAAAATTGAAATTGATTCTGTAGCTAAAATAACAGAGCAGCCAGAAAATTGATTGATTACATATCTGCTAGATTGTGCAAAATATGAAACTCCTGATATAATCAATGGGAAAATAATACTCAAAAATATTTCAACACTAATTTTAAGCCATTTAGTCTCAAACCAGAAAATTGTTAATCTATTTGTTAAGAAAATCATCAATAAATTGAAACCAATACATGAAACAGTTGTTGATATACCTACACTTACAGCTAGTTGAAATCTGATCGTTATATCACACCAACCTTTACCATCCCATGCTTCAAAATAATTTGATCCACCCCATACAATTGCTCCCACAAATCCATTCAACATCATTATTTCAAGATAAACTAGTAATGTAACTGCTGGTATATTTTTGCATCTTATATGCCAAATCAATGGTGAGATATTCAATATAAAGCAAATCGAATGTAATGTAATAAAAGTAGCTTGTAACCCCATACTTCTTGTTACGAAACAAGCTTGCTTTCAAGAGTTATTCAAATAGTTTTCCCTACGATAAAAGAAGATATAGTGAAAGTTTTAACGTTTACACAAAAGGTACTCAAATTAAATGACATTTGTAACAATCTGTTTCAAATCTCCCTAATTTTTCATTATTTTCACTATTGAAATGGATCGGTACCAGTACTCTGAAGTTTCATCAACAGTTTTATTCATCTCCTTTGCTTTCCCAAAACAGTATAAAATCAAGATTCGCTAAGTGTAGAAAATGAAATAAAAAAAAAAGTTGAGCCTTCAGACTGATTGATAATCATTTTATCTCTTTGCTTTGATAGCACATATTATTACAGCAACTATACACATCTGGCAAAGAAAAGCCGTCAGACATCTTTTGCACCATACATTAAACCTTTCATTGATTTCACAATGCGTATTAAAGTCATATAATATGGAACTATCTTGTAATGGTGAATTGTTTGAACTTTCATCAACACCTGGATCTTCTTCTAAGTCCTTTCGGTAAACATGATCAACATAAACCTTAAAAAACATAATGAATAAGTAAATAGGTGGAACAATTAAGCCAGCAAAAAATAACTAGCATATGTAATACAGAAAAAATAATGTTAGTTTCCCTTGTAAAATCGTTATATCAATCTGTTATACATACATTATGAATATATGGAAGTAATGTTCTTTGCAACAAACATGCCCTGCAAATACAAGATCTTTCTGGAGCTTCTGATTTGGGAGAAGCATTGTCCGGAATGTAGATATGTTTGAATATGTACTTCAACGTAGACATTGTAATTGTTGTTGTCTATTTCAATCCCATTTACTGAAATTCTCTTACTTATCCTGATACCTTTTCTAGTTTTTATACACTTCAGGACAATCACATAAGGGTTCAATTGATATCTATCATTTAAGTTATGTTTGTTTGATCAGGTCCAAATTTCCTAATCGGGAATGGACAATGGTGATCTACATTTTCAAGCTTGTATTAACTTTGTAAACTATTCAAAAGATTCGGTGCAGTTAAAACATTCAGATAATTAATCATTTCCTTGATCTTCCGCTTAAACATTTATCTATATGTGCACCAAATCTACTACCCGCAATCTGTCTTTCACAATTTGAACATTTGAAATAAGTATCTTGAGCTGTTCCTACAACAATAGCTGAAGCACGTTCGCCTAAGTACTTCTTATTATCAGCTAAAGCATTTGCATAAACATCTTTATCATTCAAATGAATTGAGAATCTTCCAATATCTGGTTCATTGAATGGATTTTTTTTCGTTATTTCTTCAACTTTATCATTCTCTGAATTATCACTTTCACTTTCATCCACATCAATTGGTTTACGTGAGCTATTCCCTCTTTTCTCCTCTTTATAATTCTTGCGTAGAGATTCGGCTTCGTGAAATATAGGATTTGACACAGTTCCGTAATTAGATCGTATCACTTTCTCATTATACAATGACCTTGTAATTATATTCTGAACTACTCTTTCAAGAATTTGGTCAAACAAGGTACCACAAAATGCAGCATATGTTAGCTGTTCATTGGGTGATGTCATTGCCTTTACCAATAATTGCTTCAATTGAAAATGAAAATGTTTTGTAAGGTTTGAATTTTATTGTAGAGAAAGTGTAGGACATGCACCTACAAAAACCTTTTTTTTTTTGCAACTAGTCCGATCACAATTTACGCAATTTTCAACCTGGACCACTTTTGTATACTTGCATATAGACAATTGATTCCAGTTGATCAAAGTATGGACACAAGTACTGTTCAAAGGCCTGTTTCAGTTCCACTGACCAACAATTCAGATTCATCGATAATAGATACCTCTGTTATTGATGAATCTACAAGAGATTCATCTCCGATGCCAATATTGACATCATCAAAAGATGAGCTGGCTACTACAGAATTCTCAGACGAATCAGATGATGAGTTACAAGATTGGTCTCTATTGAACAGCTTTGCTAAAAAAGGAATGAAAGACTTAGAGCCTTTACTTACGGATTCTGATATTAGTTCCCTTTCAGCATACGATCAACATAAGTTGAACAAAGCCCGGAATTTGAGATTTGCCGCATTATCAGTGAAACGAGGATCAATTGTTAATTTGGAGAATTTAAATGCATCAACAATATATATAAATGTTCGTGACTATAATGATATATTTATGTTGCAACCAAAGGGTAAATTCTTGGAAACAATGGGTTTCATTGATAACCAAAATGTTTGCCATTTCGGTTATGAAGAAGCTTTATATTTGGTAGAAAGAGGCAGCTGCAAACTTAAGTTGTGGGATAAGGACAATCATCACAAAAATGCTATATATGAAAAGATGCCACCATTAAGTTTACAATCTGCATACGCAATATTGATACATGATGAAGAACAACTAAATAATTATTTAGTTTATTCAATATTAAAACGTGATGGTTATATTGTCAATAGACATACTGAATTTAGTGGAGAAATATCTGATCCTAAGTGTACCATTAACGATAATGTGTTCCGAAATATCAAAATGAACTGGTGGACAAGGTTTTTGGATAAGATTTCAACTCTCTTCAAAATAGATTTCCCTTTCTCGTTTGCTCTATCCTACTACAACATATTCACTTACCTTCACTCAAAAGTTATTCCACAATCACAGCCACGACCTAATAAAGCTAATATAAAACATTACCGGATTTCTTTCAATGTGTGGAAACCTTCCCCTAGTTTTAAGAAGAAGAATCCTCCACTTCCTGATTATCAACTTTGCATCTTTAAAGCATCACAGAAATTACCAAAGTATCTTGAATTAAAGTCACTACTAGAACGAGCTGACTCAAATCCTGACACATCTATGTCAAAACCTAGTAGGGGGAAATCACATGATATACCTCATGATTATAGAAAAGGAATTGACATATCTAATTTCAGGAACAACCCCAAGAGAATAACGCTTGCAGTCGTTGATAACAGCACAGTGAACTTTATTACATTATCGAACTGCTCCTTTGTTGGAGAAGGACCTGTTTGGAGAGATCATTGGGTCACTTGGAAGCCTCCTACAAAGAAAACTAAGAACAAGGCGTCTAGAAACAAACCTAAGAAAAATCTGAGTCTTAAAACAGACATAAGTTCCCCCATCGGGACCACTAAGATCCCAGCATCAGCTCATTTCTAGTATTTTATAAAAAATAAACATTTATACTTATGTATTAATATAGTTTGAGAACTATTCATACAATTAAAATGCACATAAAAAGAAAAAATAATAGCACCGGCTGGTTTCGATCCAGCGACATCAGGGTTATGAGCCCTGCGCGCTTCCACTGCGCCACGGTGCTGCTTACACATTTTAAAAAGCAGATGTATTATATAGAGAACATTTAATTAAAACCGGATTTTTACATTGCTCCAATTATATTTTTGGTGAACAATCTCATGAGAGTCCTTATTTATTATCAGTGATGAAAACACTTTTGATCTTAAAGAATTTTTTGACGTCCCCCTTTGTTTGTAGGATTACCTTTGGTTTCAGCTGAAGCGTTATACAAAAAAAACATTGGTGGTGCGTAGGTGCGACTTGGATTCATGTTAACATTGACTTTAAAACCCAAAATGACAACATTCTAGTACCTAAACGTTTTGAAAAAACTACATAACATAAAATACATAATAGCAACAAAAATAGCACTCTATCTTTGCTTGAGAAGACTGATTTTACAAGTCAGTATTCCTTGTAATGGATATGATATTTGAAGGGAATTGCAAATGCAATTTTAGCAAAATTATCCAGAAGCTCATGAATTTTGTGAGCAGAATTACCAATATGTATCAACAGGGATGATAGTCTATACTCTATAAAGTTTCATCCCTGCTGATCAAGAAAAACAGGACTACCGGTTCAAGATTTGATCAAGGTAATATGGCAAGCAAAAACGGTTTCACAAAGATGCTACATGCTCACGGTATTCTGAGCTACGACAGCTGATGCTATCAACTTATGTTTTGTCAAGGGCAATAGCTGAAATTGAACTCTCTTCTCGTCTATTTTTAAGTTGAAGGTTGTTGCGGTAGCTATTCGTTAGTTGCAAATAAAAAATAATTTACGTTGAAAAAAAGAGTACCAACTAAAAAAAAATAAGTTTCCATTACCACAAGTCTACATTGACAAGATACTGGAAAGGCATTACATAAAAAGGGAGATGTGTTGAGGAAACGATGAAAGCATGTGTGCAACTTGAGATTCCCCAAGGATAAATTTTTGGGGCTGTGGGAATTACTTCAACTGACTCAAAATTTCCTTCTTAGCGAATGTTTACTTTTTCCCTCTTTGATAACATGTTGATTGATACTAATGCTGGGCAATAATTTATCAACATTCGTTCATTTAACCAAACAACCCCATTGGAGTAAGTAATTACAATGTCAGAAGTTACTACATACTCAAATGACACTGATCCTGATGACTCAATAGAGGAATTCTCGAGCTTTGAAATCTCTGAAAAGGAATCAGTTAATAATAATACCATGGAAGATCAAAAGGAATCAGTTGATAATAATACCATGGAAGATCACCGATTTTATAACAGTGATGATGAACATAGAGCTGTTGTCAGTACACCGAAAAGCTGCCGGAAAGATTCAAGTGATTATAATTATGAAGCTGAATCGGTTAGTGCTAAACCTTCTTCGAGATTATCTAGCGATACGTTTGAAACGCCCAAAACGATTGATACTAGAGCTTCTACGATGACATCAAATTCTCTATTTTATGCACCAAAAACAGAACATACAAGTCTTCTATTATTTTCAGAGGCTAAAAAACAGTTCAAAGATTTAATGAAGTCTCCAGCGAAGCGATTGAGCAGATGTAGTGCTAATGTTGATAATTCATTTGATTCAAATTACAGCGATTCGAAATCACAAGACCTATCAGTATTGGATAATTTATTTGCAGAACTATCTATTGATGGACCATCAGCCTTTTCCATCGATAATGTGGAAGAATTGAAAAATCAATTAACTAACTATAAAGTACAGATAAGGCTACTGAATAATGCGCTCCGTGAAAAGTACTCCGTGACAGAAATAGATAACATAACAAAAGCAGTACCAAGAGTCAGTAATTTCGATATTGTGGACCAAAATGTACAAGGAGGTTTTACCAAAGAAGAATTTAATACTAATAAACACAATCTTGAGACTCTTGAAAGAAAATACAGTCAACTATTAAGTCTTTACGAAGCATTGAAGGAGAAAGAATTGGAAACTGCTAATAACCACCACGAATGGAAAAGTGTATTGATGAATACACTCAAGAGGCTAGATGTTACAAGGAGTCAAGAAGAAAATTTGAACGATCTTCTGCATGACCTAATCACTCGAGCCCTGGAACTCGAAGCTAAATTCCAAAGAACACAACAAGATTTCAATGAGCTAATACCATTGAAAAAAGAAAATGAAGAAATAAACTCTACTTTGATTGATTGTAAACAGAAAAATAGAGACTTAGAGATCAAGCTTTCAAATAGTGTAAGTGAGCTTAGTGCCGAAAAACTGAAAGTGAAAGAATTAATGAGAGAAAATTCAGGTCTCATATCTGACCTGAGATATTTTAAAGAAAGAGAAACTAAGTATGAAGAAATTATGAAAAAAGTCAAAACTATCGAGCAGAAAAATACCCAGCTTCTCCATCAAAACACGTCTTTACAACAAGATAAAGTCGGACAATCAGAGAAGTTTATTGCGTTGACCAGAATGATTTCATCATATCACACGGTTATCCTGGATCTTTTGATGAAGGTGATAGATCCAGCATCATCAGGTGATATATTGAAGGTTTGTGAAAACATAAATCCAGACTTGCCATTTGATCAAATAATCAAAGTTTTCACTGTAGCACAGAATTTTGAAACTGAGTCTTTGACTACCATTCTTAATAGTTACGAAGATTTGATCAAATGTAAACAGGAATATAAACTCAGTAAACAAGAGATAGTCGAGTTGCGAAGTCAAATTTCTACATTGAACAAAAAAATACATGAACTAGAACATATAAGTGATAAGGAAGCAAAGAGAATACAAGAGCTTGAGAAGCAAAATACTCAACTTCAAAATTATTCTACTCGAAATATTAACGATATCGACAACCTGAGTAAACTTAGACTTGATGATCTGAAAAATAAATGGAAAGCTGCAGAGGAGGCTCTCAGTCAGTTCAAAAAAGGTGCAAAGATGAAAGTTGCTGAGTTAGAGGAGGAAATCAAGGTTTTGAAAAGCCGATTGAACCAATCAGTGTAATTATAGATATTTCTAAGGATGAAATTGTATAGTATATAAAACGTATCCTGTTGATCGACTTGATCTTCATTAAACGGTTGATCTAGTTTAAAGTACTTAACTATTTATAGATTTAGTTCATTTCTTCATCGCTATCACTATCACTACTATCGCTACTACTTCCAGCTTCAGCCTCTTCTGCGTATTTTTTTGCTTCTTCCAATAGGTCAGCAGGTACAAATTTATGAACTCCGCCAGTCTCAACAGTGCTGATCCAACTTATCTCAAGCTCATAATCTTTATCTTTGTTATCCTCATGAACTAAGTGTATAATTCTAGCAGCTTCTTTTACAGCTTCTCTTGCCGTAATTTTTCCTAAATTAAGCTTTTCCAACTCAACTTTAGCTGCCTGTCTACCTTTACCAGCTGCTGCACCCAAATAACCCCAATACACACCATTTGGTTCAACCATATATAAATGAGGGCCATTAGAATCAACACCTCCGACAATTGCATTGATACCGAATGGTCTTACCGAATTATAGCAAGTGTAAGCCTGTACATAATATCCCAATCTTGATATTAAACCTTCTAATCCAATTGGTTCTTTGTATAATGACTTGAAACTTTGAGCTTCGTCTCTACCACGATTAACAAAATGTCTCCCATCCGGTATCAAACCTGAGTAAACAACACCCACATGTCTATCAATTGATTGAATTCTCTTGTTTTTACCTGGTGCCAGAAGCTTAGAAGTGATAATTTTCTCTGTGGCTAAAACAACACCATCTTGACATTTGATTCCAATTGATGTACCTGCATTCTCAACCGCTTTGGAAGCGTATTCAACCTGAAAGTTTCTACCATCAGGAGAAAATACAGAATTTGATAAATCATATCCAGTTCCAATGGATGTCATAGCGAGTTTATCTTACTTTTGATGTGAAGAAGAGAGAAAGCGTTTATAGGCGTGGCAGACTAATTGGTTTGCCCTCATGATGAAAAGCTCGCATCAGTATTTTTTAACACATTTAAAATTGTCCACCCATTCATGTTTATTTCGTGTAACGAAATGTGAAAACATACTTTTCTAAACAATACAAAACTTATTCGATCATAGATTCATTTTCGAAGTCCATGGATACTATTAGAGCTGTTATATGTGGTGACGATGGAGTTGGAAAATCATCTCTTATTACGTCCTTGGTAAAGGAAAAGTATGTTCCGAACATTCAGCATATCATTCCTCCAATTAGCATTCCACGCGAGTTTACAGATTCTGGGTATTCAACTAGTTCCACTATTTTAGTAGATACTTCTGCTTCCAACTTGTCATCATTGCAGTATGAGATACGTCAAGCAGACGTTATTTGGCTGGTATATTCTGATCATTACACATATGAGAGAATTTCTCTATATTGGATCCCAATGTTTAGATCAATGGGTGTGAACCTTCCAATTATAATTTGTAATAATAAGATTGACAGTGATACTACTTCTGATTCATCAGTTGTCTTCAATGAGGAATTCATTCCTCTTTTGAAAGATTTTAAAGAAGTGGAAGCTTGCATAAGATGCAGCGCAAAAGACAATTATAATGTCAATCAAGCGCTTTACTTATGTCAAAGGGCGGTAACACATCCCTTATCCCCGTTATACGATTACAAAGATGGGGAACTGAAGCCATTATGTGTTACTGCATTGAACCGAATATTCTACCTCTGTGATGAAGATCAAGATGGATATTTGAATGACGAGGAATTTTTAATGTTGCAGCAAAAGTGTTTCAAAAAATCCATAGACATAACAGAATTGCAAAATATAAAATCGACTCTGAATACCTTATCACCAGGTATTGTATCAGAAAAGGGTATTTCAGCAGAAGGGTTCTTATTACTAAATAAGTTTTATGTGGAGTCGGGAAGACACGAGACAATTTGGGGAATACTTAGAGCATTTCACTATACTGATTCTCTTTCAATTGACGATAAAATACTCTATCCGAAAATTGATATTCCACCGCATGCCAGTGTAGAACTTTCACCTATTGGTTATAAATTTCTAGTTGATCTATTCATCCTCTTTGATAAAGATAATGATGGAGGTTTGAACGATACAGAACTTGAGTGTTTGTTCTATCCAACACCGGGTATACCAAAATCATGGCGGGAAAATAACTTCCCTCGAAGTGTTGTTTGTAATGAGAAAGGGTATGTAACTTTACAAGGCTGGTTAGCACAATGGACTATGACAACTTTTTTGGATTATAGAACCACTTCAGCATACTTTGGATACTTTGGATTTGAATCAAAATCTTCACATCTTTCTACAGTAAATGCTTTCAACGTTACCAAACCCAGAAGATTCAAAAAGAGAAATGGTAAACTTTTCCGGTCTTCTGTCACCGATCGAACAGTTTTCAACTGTTTTATTGTGGGAGCTTCTGGTTGCGGTAAAACATCTTTGTTAGAATCATTTTTAGGGAGACCTTTCAGTAATACGCATTCTCCTACCATTCAGCAGAATATTGCTGTCAATAACGTTGAATTGACAGGAGGAAAACAATGCTATTTGATTATGGAAGAATTAGGTGAGCTTGAAAATGCTATTCTAGAGAACAAGGAAAAGCTTGATTTATGCGATGTTCTTTGTCTTGCATATGACTCATCTGATCCAGAATCTTTTCAACATTTAATTGATATTATTAACAGACATCCTTATCTACAAAATATACCAACAGTTTTTGCAGCATTAAAGGCTGACTTGGATAGACAGCAACAAAGGTCAGATTTCCTACCAGAGCCTTTTACAAAAGCATTGAAGTTACCACCTCCTTTGCATATTAGTTCCAACTGGGTGTCTTCGATGAATGAATTGATGAATCACTTGGTCATGGCAGCAACTGATCCAAGAACTGCTACCCCAGGTCTTGACCCAGTTACAACCGATTCCGACCCATTTATCAACTCATTTACCATTGGCTGTGGAGTCATTGGAATTATGACCCTGATGTCTGCTTGGTATTTGCACGGCTATTTGAACAAAAGATAGCTGAAAGTTTCATACTCAACAAATGCTTAGATTAGTTGAAATAGGTAAAAACATGTTTTCTCCAGTAAGGGGGCTTTTACATGAACAGTGTTTATGTAAGTTTAACTTCCTAGTCTTCGATTATATATATATTCTTTCTCTAGATTTTTAATGCAAACAAACTTGCATGTCTTTTTTCTGGTATTTTGCCCGTCATTTTTTTCTGAAATGTCTCAAAAAGGAAATGTTACAGATTTTTTTTCTCTAGATAAACTTTTTCGTTAGCATTGACTCTTGCATTGTAGAAAAGATCATTTTTAAGAAAAGAGTTTTGCCTTGTCCCTTCCATCAAAGAGATGGATCTCTTAGGATTGATAGTTTATGTGTTGGCTTCGTCTTATTCATATGTTTTAGCAATTCACATTGGTGCCAAACAAGGCGATCGAAATAGTCCACAGGTTATGAAAACGAGAATGAAACGTATTGCGATGGTAACTTTGTTAAATGCAGCTATTGCACCCTTCATACTAATCAATCAATTGAAGGTATTTCCAAACATTCGATCCATGATAATAGGTTTTGGCCTTACTAATCCGTTATCATTTGATTCACTATATATGGTTTTAAAGACACTAATACTGTTCATTATTCTATTCATTGGACCAATTGTCAAATCAATATTAGAGCAAAATTTCTTTGAACAATATAATGACAGATTACATATGTTCAGAGATTTAGTTTTTGCACCTGTGACAGAAGAATTGTTTTTCACATCATTAACTATGGGATCTTTATTAGGGTCTAAGAGTTCAACTAGTTTCAGTCCTACTCAATTCCGAAATGATGAATCAATTTCTTCAATTCTTTATTATACTCCATTGCTTTTTGGTTTTGCTCATATTCATCATGCTATAGAGATGAAGAGGAAAGGTATTAGAATTTTACAAATCTTGATCGTTTGTGGTTTTCAATGTTTGTATACTACGCTTTTCGGATATCTGACTAATCATTTGTTTGTCAATACTGGGAATATTTGGTGCTGTATTGTTGCACACTCATTCTGTAATTATATGGGGTTCCCAGAATTGTCTGTAGAAGGTTCAAATATATGGAAGACATTTTACATAGGTTTATTGATTTCTGGAGTTTATTACTTTGGTAAATATTTCAATGATTTAACACATTAAATTTATAAAGACAGTCTATATGTTTACTTTTCTTAAACCATTTCAGCATCAGTAACAGTTACAGCATCAACAGGGGCTGCAGTTATAGCAGCTTGCTGATTTTCTGTCAACAAGCCTGCTTCCTCTTGTTCCTTCGATTGTATCCATAAAGTGTGATTAACTAGATTCAAATAGGAATACATGAAATTACTCAACAGTACTTGTTGACGTAATGCTCTCTTTGGATCTGCAAGTTTCAAATGACTTAGTCTATAAATTGCACGTTCAACGTGAACAGGAAATCTATGATCTAACATGACCAAAGTTGAATGAGAAACAGGAGGTAGAGGGAAACCAAAAGCGGAATCTCTCATTTCAAGAGGTTGATTTGGTTTAGTCGGTCTTTCGGTTTGATCTAATGTTTCTTTTAATGTTCTCTTGATAATTTCATTAGATTCATCTACAATTTCATGAATTTCACTTGTTTTCTCATCACTTCGATTTTCATCAACATTTTTCTCGACAGAGGGTTCAATTGAGATTTCAACTCTATCGACGACCCCATCAGAATCTTGATCATCACTTGAAATTGGAGATGAATGTTCAGATTTAATTTGCTTTGGAGAGCCGTTTTGTGAAGATATTATCACAGAATTTGTTGAAGTATTCACTGATTTATTTACCAATCCAACGTTACTATTAGAAATAATATTTTCTGATGTCTTATTGATGTTTTTCTCTGAATCGTTAGTTTCAACATTTTTGATAGGCTCACTTTTATTAACACTTAATGGAACACTTCTGTTGGAATCTCGCTTTTCTTTTCCATCAGAAACATTTTCATTTGATTTATTTAAGGAGAATAAACCAATGCCTAACCTTGGAGATGATTTGAGAGTATTTTTCACATCAGTGTTTTTTACTGTGAAATCTTTATCATTGTTGTTGATTGTATCATATTCTTCACTTGATTTTGGAGAATTTGAACTTTCAAGAAAGTTTTCAGACTTCTTTTTATCCTTCTCCTTTTCCTTATCCTTTTTGCTTCCAAAGAATGATTTGAAATCAGCTTTTGGAGAAAGTGATCCCAATTCAGAATTATGAGAAAATGATCTTTTTGATTTAAATGCGGATTTCAAATCTTCACTGGTAGAGGAAGAGCGAGGTTTATCTCTTTTAAGCTTGAAGAAAGAAGTAAAGGAAGATTTCGACTTCTTCTCCTTATCTTTGTCTTTCTCTAATTGATTTTTCAAATCAGTGGTCATTTTCCCGTTCTCAGATTCCAATCTTGATTCTTCTTGTATGTGATCAACCTTAATTGACTGGTCTATTTTACTTGTGAGTTCAAGATCAGGAATTTGGGCAGGTTTTGTTGAATTCAAATCAATAACCTGGTTCTCCTTTTGAGGGGACGACTCTTTGGTCAAATGAGAAACATTATCAGATATTGTCCTTCTTTCATCTGCAGCATTTAATTGGTTCTGCATACTTAGTATGTTTCTCTCACTTCCATATCTGTTACGTGAATGATTTGTAGATTTGAGATTCACTCCATTAGGCGTAGGAGAATTCAAGGACAAACTTTGTTGGTCTGTTGTATTAGTAGGAGTGATATTAGCAATTGGTGATTTATCTAATCGAGGTTTAGGAGGAGACCTCTGTTTCGGTAAGGATTGTAAGGATTGTGGGGTCAAATGAGGTTGATTAATCTGTTGCTGATGTTTGTTCAAGTGGTGACTTGAACTTGAAACAGGAGGTTTTCCCTGGAGATAACCATTTTGTGGGTATTGTTGTTGTTGTTGTTGTTGTTGTTGTTGTTGGAGCTGCAGGGGTTGCTGATGGTGATGCTGTTGAATTTGGTTGTGGTTTTGGATTTGATTTTGATGCTGTGGTTGGCGTTGCTGCGGTTGGCGATGCTGTGGTTGATGTTGCTGTGGTTGATGTTGCTGTGGTTGATGTTGCTGTGGTTGATGATGCTGTGGTTGATGTTGCTGTTGGTGCATATGAACACGTCTTTTATCTAGAGGTGGAAACTGCGACTGTGGTTGATGCTGAACGGGATATTGTTGAGGGAATTGTTGTTGTTGTTGGAATTGCCGGTTTTGATGTTTCGAAGAAACAGGCTGGCTTATAACGCCATATTGTGGTTGTGATCTTTGTGGGATTTGTTGTTGGTAATGCTGTGATTGTAGTTGAGTTTGTTGTTGGTGGAACTGTTGATACTGAGTATTATGATTATATCGAGAAGTTGAGTGTTGCTGTTGGTACTGTGATTGTGATTGATGTTGGTGCTGTCCATAATATTGTTGGTGCTGCTGTTGCATATATTGTTGCTGATAACGTGGAGAATTTCTTTGAGGAGTATTCTGAACTGATTTTGGCTGAGTTTCGTCAAACCCTTGTTTGACAGGTGTAGTAGGATTCAGGGAAGTACTTTCCGGAGAGGTAGGGATTGGAGGTAAATCAGGTAATTTACTAGTTGGAGTTAGAGTTTTGATTGGATCTAATTGAGGTCTACCTAAAGGTTTCTGTGCATGATGAATTCTCCTTATGTCATTATAGACATGATTTGAAGGCAGGTTACCAGCTTTCCTCATCTTCAATAACTTATCTCTTGCCGACTTACTTATTGGTTCGGGAACTGAATTAGTTCTCGAAGAATGCTGGAAATTATTTTGATTCTCATCATTCATATTGATGAGATCATCATCATTATCAATTTCAGTTGTTGATAGATCATCCTTGATAAATAAACTCTCTCTCGATTTGTTAACCTTATTTCTCAAAAATGCATTTGTAGACCTAAGCGTATACCTTACCTCTCTTTCTAAACCATCATGATTTGTATCTTCATCATTTCTGGAATAAATTTCCTTTTCAAGTCTAGTAATACCGATTGATCTTTTGGATAGAGATCTAGCCAATGTCACAGCATCGTCATCTTGCAAACCTGCTTTCTTTGTTAAAGATTCTAGTTGAGCACTTAACTCCTTCAATGAAGGTTTTCGGTTTTCAAATTCAATCTCTTCTTTATTTTCATTATTGAAATTCGAAGAATCTGGGTAAAACTCTTTGGTAACATGCTTCAATGAACTCCCCCTACGTAACAGATTTGAAGAATGATTCAGCGATTTATTCCTGGATTCCAAATGCTTTCTGAAATTTTCAGGAGATATTTTAGGGTGAGCGGTAGCTGGAACCCAAATTTCATTATCATCACCGAACGAAGAATCAGGGTCTAAATCTAGGAAATCTACATTTTTGTCATCAAAATCTAGTTCATTAGTAATGCTTTGCCTTTCCGACGTCAGATGTGGAGTATCTAAGACATCATCAAAGGAAGGATCGTCGGATACATTATCATTCTCATTGGCGTCAGCGCTGAAGTTGTTCTGGTCTTCATCACCATCATCATTATCGTGAAATGAATAATTAGACAGTTTCGATTTGGAGCGCTGTAAGTGAGTATCTAAAGAGGTATGTGAGTTTGTTGGATTTTCAGTAAAATATGTATCATTTGAGGGTAGATCGGGATCAAAGTTCAAACTGTTACCAATTGATAACCTCTTGAGTCGTTTGACAGCATTGTATTCTAGTTCCACAGCTTGCGAGGCAGCCTGAAAATCCTGTTTCTGAGGAGACTTCTTTGTAGGTGAGACCTTACTGGACTTTGTTGGAGAAGCTTTTGTCCTTTGCACGGTCAGATCGGCTGAATCTTTAGCGGATTCCATCAGATCTATGCGATTTTAGGAGGTTCTTGCCAGGTGATTTTGCGATTCAGGAGTATTTACAGGGACGGCAGGCGATGATTGAGTGGAATAGCTGTTTCTATGGGCGACTCTGGTCTCTGCTCGCACAGCTGAAAGAGTTGTTTGAGAAACCGTTGGGATTTGCAAAGGAGTGGAAAATATCGATCGAGAAACTGGAACCTGAACCTGGGACCTGGGACCTGGAACGGAACCTGATTTGCTGCACAACGTCGGGTCTGGTGGGACACAAACAGCGAAGTAGCAGATGGAGCAGCTGCAGACGGACCGTGTTGCTGTACCTGTCTGTCTGTCTCTGCCGACTGTGGAACGGGTGCTGTGCTGGATGCAGCTGGACGGCCCAGAAGGCCACTGTGCTGTGCTGTGCCTGGACGCGTCCTGCGGCTGCGGCTGCGGCTGTGCTGCGCTCGCGTCCGCGTCGATCGCCCGGAAACAGCCCCCGCTCTCCTGCTGTCACTGACCGTTGTGTCATCCACCCAGACGACTGGTCTGGTCTTCAAAGGGTGGATGCTGGTCTGTGCAGCTGCCTCTCTCCGTCGAAGGCTCCATCCACAGCAGGGCGATGACCAGAGAGTTCACTATCAAGGTGCCTGCCTCCTCGGCCAACATCGGTCCCGGCTTCGACGTGCTCGGTATAGGTCTGAACCTCTATCTCACACTCTCCGTCTCCATCAACGAGAACAATCCTTCGCAAAAGTCTCTGGAAGACCCTTACAACGTTGACCTTTCCTACAACGGTGGCGACGAAGAAGATAAGGCCAACGTCTCTGTCCCGCTTCAATCGGACCTGAATTTGATAACGAAAACTGCACTCTATGTTTTGCATGCCAATAATGTGGAAACTTTCCCTAAAGGTACCAAAATCCAGGTCTTCAATCCTATACCACTAGGTCGTGGTTTAGGGTCTTCAGGGTCTGCTATTGTTGCAGGTGTCTTGCTAGCGAATGAAGTTGGCGGTTTCGGATTCAATAAAAACAGATGTTTGGATTACTGTTTGATGATTGAACGTCACCCTGATAACATCACTGCAACTATGATGGGTGGATTTGTCGGTTCTTTCTTGCGTAATTTATCAAAGGAAGAATATGATACCGTGCATCAAGATTTGAATAACATCCTGCCTTCACCATCAACTGCAAAAGATTTCGTTCCTTCAAATGCTCCATTGAATCTAGGTACTCATGTGAAATACCCTTGGAATCCAATGATCAAATGTATTGCTGTCATTCCCCAGTTTGAAGTGAAAACAGAAGATTCTCGTCAAGTGCTACCAACATCTTATGAGAAGAAAGATGTTATCTTCAACTTACAGAGACTAGCAGTTCTGACGTCGGCAGTAGGAGAAATCAAACCAAATCCTGACGCAATTTACAATTCAATGCAAGATTCTTTACATCAGCCTTACAGGAAGGTATTGATTCCTGGTTTGACAGAAGTTTTAACCAAATTTACTCCAACTTCACATGATGGTTTACTAGGTATTTGCCTATCAGGTGCAGGTCCAACAATTCTCTGTCTTGCAACCAAGAATTTCGATCAGATCGCAAATGATATAATACACGAATTCAAAGCTCATTCTGTCGAATGTACTTGGAAACTTTTAGAAGTTGCAGACGAAGGTGCAATCGTTGAACAAGGTAGCAAACTATAGATTTTACTTTCTTCTGAATTGCAATCAACGATTACCTACCTTATTTTAGATACTCATTAATATGTATAGAAATTTGATGACCGAATATTAATTTTTATAGACTTTTCAATTCTTTTTCAACCCCATGTACAAATTCCTTTTTTTAGAACGTTCTTCTTTCTTAATGATACTCCTGCTATTTTTTTTACAAGTTATACAATTGTCTATCGAGGTTTCAATATTATTTAAATTCTCCAGCTCTACCAGCCATCAATAGACCAACAATCAAACCAAATAAACCTAAAATACTACCAAAAATCTCAATAACCAATATTTTAACGAAAAGCGAAGAATCTGCTGCATCAGAGATCGCAGCTGTTGATCCTGTAATACCAACAGCTATACCACAGATTAAATTACTCAAACCAACGGTTAAACCAGCCCAAAATAACGAATAACCAGTATATAAATTTTCAACTGTAAATATATTTTCAACTGATGTTAACTTTGATGAGAACACAATTGCCATAATTAATCCATAAATTGCGACAACTTCACAAAAAATAATAGAAATTAAATTCTTAGTAGTAATTCTAGGTGCTTTAACACCAGCTCCAATAATCGATGATCCTGTAATGAAAATCCCCCATGCAGCTCCAACAACTGAAAATCCTGTACATGATGCAATACCCAAATTTGCCCACATATACGGTGAAATATTCTCAAGTAACTCTCCAATATTGAAATTCTCACCAGCTCCCGTAAACAACATATCTATAATCAATAAGTTTCGAAAAGTTAGTTAGTTAGTATATATTCATTCAATGCACCTTCTTTTATCGTAATCGAAATACATACAGCCCCCCACAGTGAGCAAGCCCAGCGTAATTATGGTTGTAGTTATAGCAGACATCGTTGCTGTGTGTTTGTTGTCTGTATGGCCTGTCTGCTGCAGTATCGCTTTGCCAGTCTCTGTTGGCCCATTGGTTTCTGGTGGCCTCGTGTTGTACGGGTCTCTGTTTGTGCAACCAACCAACCAACCGAGGCAGCCAGCCAGCGACTGCCGCGCTGATCGGATCGTTAGCGTCTTGCTCAATTCGTCTTCCTTTTACACTAGTACATACAAACTATACACACAAGAGGCCCTCTCCACCCACTCAGCTAATCGTATTTCTCGTAGTCTGGATTCTTTCTCAAAATTACAATACCTTCAAGCGATGAAGCATATGAGATGTATTCGTCAGTTTCAAGCTCTGCTCTTTCACCAAATCCTAACAAAACAGGTGTCGAATGTGTAACCCATCCTGTAATGGTCTTTGGTTTACCGGCTAGTCCAACAGTATCAACTGCTTGACCAACTCGCACATTGACTTTGATTGGCTCTAGATTCTCATCCACTGTAACAAGCATTCTTGGCTTTATTGATGGTGTAAGATAGTATAACAAACTAGAATTTTGTTCAAGGATAAATAATTTTGGATCAAGTAATGCAATCGAAACTGTTAAAAGACTTGCAAGTGAAACATTTGAAATGTTTTGTTTATCGATCGAAAATGGACTCAACGTCATCGTACCTTTACCTAAATGAATTAAACCTTGAGATATTCTAGAAATAAATAATCCATTCTCATCATTGATATAATATGATGCTAATTGTCTCAATAACTGAGCTAATCTTGCATTATTTGTACCTGCACCTACTAAACCCATACTGAAAATGGCATTATATGCAACTTCTAAATCTTGATCATGAGAATATCTTGATAAAGTTTCGAATACATTCATCTGAGGATTACTCGTTGAAACCAATCCCATTGCTAATGGAACTGCTCTCTTTATTATCGGTTTACCGTAATGCATCAAATGTTCAAAATGACGTAATGACATTTCTTGTCCAATTTCTTCACCCATACAAATTAATGCAAGACCCAAAACTGCAAAACCTTCATATAAATCATCATCTTCTTCTTCATTACTATTATCTTCTTCATTATCATTATTAGGTTTATCATTTTTATCCTCTTCTGATTTTGTAGTTTTAGAAGTTTTTGTACCCTCTGTTTCGTTATTATTCTTAGGTTCAGGTTTTAAAGTACCAGACGTTGTTGTATCAATAACCATTTCTTCTCCAATGGTTTCTGCAGTCGATGAAATAGCAGGGCCTAATTGAGATTCAGCTGCACTTCTCATTTCAGCGGCAATGTCACTATTAACACCATTCACAACATCTTCGTCTTCTTCATCATTTTCATCTTCATCATCATCATCACTTTCATCATCCTTTGCCTTCGTTGTACATAATTGTAATAGTTCTTGAACTTGTAAAACGTTACCAGTTCCAACATATGAGCAAATTTTGATTAAAACTTTTAATGATTTGGAGATTGGGTGTTCAATTGCATCGATTGTATCTAAAACATCATCGACTTGATCATATTTACTCATATAGAGTAAACCCAAACCTAAACACATAAATCTAATCCATTTGGAAGTCAATTGAGATGCATCTTTCTCAAGTAAAGATTGTAAAATTGTATCAGTAATTTCCCCATTACATGTACCAACAAATGTATGACCCAGTGCCAATGCGGATAAAGCTTGAATCTCTAAAGTATAATCTGAATCACTAACTATAGGTGATAATAGATTTAATACATTTTCATTTTCACTTCCCGCATAAGCAATACCTAAACCTGTAATCGCAGATGCAACAATAATTCCATCATCTTTCTCTCTATTATGAATAAATTCTTCTAATAAATAATAAGTTGATTCAACATCATCATGAACTCCATTTGTAGAAATACCCATACCTAAAACTGCTCCAGCTTTCAAATTTGCATTTTCATTATATTGAAATTGATCTAATGCTTGTAAACCATTTTCAACATTCCATAAGTTGACTAGACCTAAAGATGCAACAGTTGATAATCTACCTTCATCCCTCGTTTTATAAACCCATTTCTCCTTAGATATAAGTTTTTCATCACTATAACCAGCATTGATGAAACCATTAACAAATGCTGCAGCAAGATTCTTCTTTCCACTTTCCATTTTAGTGGAAGGTGGATAAAATGACGTATCTAAATGAGATTTATAGATATCTTCTGGAACTTTTGGAGCTAAAAGGTTTAGTTCTGTTACTAAATATTGGAAGTATCTGTGAGCATGATTATTGTTGATACACTGTTGAACCTCTTCATTTTCAACGGAAAGTCCGTAATTTTGTCTTGCTAAAATAAAACCCAATTGTTTTTGAACTAATTCATCATCGGTTGCATCGAAAACTGCTTTAATTAATGAATCATCACCTAATCTAATAGCTAAAGTCAAAGCTTCAGTCAATTGATTATGTTCAAGATAGATGGTGAAAGCTGTATTTAAGAATGCCAAATCATCTGGTGGTGCTAAAAGTGAGACACATGCAACCATATAACTACAAACTCTTTTATAAGTATTTTTATCAACAAATTTAGTAATTTTCTCAATTTCTTCAATTTCTAAAAGTAAATCAACAGCTTCAGCTTCGGCATTATGTTTTAAAAAATAAGGTGCAATGATTTCACTCAATTTCACCAAATCATCCTTTGGAGTATTTAAATCTAAATCTGCTTCATATTGTTCACCAATTTCCAAAGCCAAATGCCTTAAATATTCATGGCCCCACTCAGTCATTGATTCATCGATAAAAGATTTCAATCTGTATTTAAGACACTCTCTAACATATTGTTCACCATCCTCTTTAGAATAAGTCATACCTAAAACTGATAGAATATCGAAAAGTTGTTTTAAAAGATTTGGATCAGTCCACGACTCCTCTAGTTGAACTAATTGAGGATACAAAGGTCTTAAAAACTTCAAAGGTTTTGGAACTGCTGTCATAGAAGAAGTTGAATCCCTGATAAGAGTTTTCAGATTTTCTAGAGCAGGTTGATAAAGATCAGATTGATCTGAGACAAGTCTCTCAACTAGCATCTCTAAATCGTCTTTCAATTTTTGATCTTCTTCACTTAATTCTTCATTTTTTTGTTCGTTTTTACTCTTGTCTTGTTTCTTTTCACTCTTGGCATTTGCGGTATCGTTTGAATCGGTTCCAGGACCATGGGCACCTTTTTCAATACTTTTCTTCCTATCACCAGCAGACATGATGTGATAGTGTCAGGATATTGAATGGGGGGATCTAGAAGTATCACGGAGATCAAAGGCAAAGTCTTTATACATGGAGCCAAGTGCTCGCCCTCAGAGTTCGCATCAGCAACTCTGAGTGGTAGTGCTCGCCTTAAGTTTTGCCACCAACGAGGGAACAAAGAAGGAAGGACAAGGGTGCAGAGCTAATTACCCAAGATCCGGTGGGCACACACAACGGTGTCTATTAGATTATTAGTTATACAGTTACACGGGTAGTAGATATCATGGTGTTGAGCTAGGGTGATAGTAAATAGTGTATAAGTGGTGAAGATCACACTTCTTCTGCGAGAAGGTCATTTATCACCCAACAGAGTTCATCAGGGTTCCCTATATCCTTGTCTTTGAATGCCAAATTCAATTTCGGTACAGGAACAGTATTGGGGACTTGTGCCTTGACTTGTTCCTGTTCAATTTTCTCTTTTGTAAGTTCTTCGTGCGACCTCAACAGAGATGAAACTTCAGTTACCTTATTTGGGATAACATATTGAGGATAACCGTTGTTACCATCGTCTTTTATCACCTTCTCGATTTCATTCCAAAGCTTACTGTCACTCATGTTTTCAATAGCCTCGGGAAGCTCACCATCTTTTGATCGTGTAAGGCTCGCAACTTCTCGGGTTATTATATCATAATCATCATCGTTCTTCAATTTATTGTTTATAAGATAATCAATTGTCCCATAAGGTTGTATAAAATGCGGAACTATGTTGAAAACGTCGTGGACGTCTTCTGCTGTTATTGTGATTCTCTTTCTTTTATTCCCAGAGTTATGATTTGACTCTTCGTCATTCGTTTTTCGTGTACGTACCATATCGATCATACACGTCACAATAGTTTTGAGGTAATATCCTAATCCATTATATAAAACATCAACTGCCTTCATAGATACACCTCCAAGCAACCCATGCTCTCTTGCCAATCCGAGCATTATGTTCCTCAATCTTTTTCTTTCAGGTAACTCAAAAGTCTCTGTACAAAGCGGCTCGTCAATCATATCCAAAATATCTTTCACTGCAATCAGTGTCATCTCCAAATTGTTGTTACCCTTTGTCGTTGAAGTTGTAGCTGACGCATTGTTACCAGTTCCGGCCGAATTATTTCCAGCAGCTGTACCATTTGCAAATTGCTGCTTTACATCGTTACCATTTTGACCTTGACCCTGGTTGGGTGACCCACTAGTATTCGTATTGATCGAATTGGAGGACCCATTTGAATTTGAGGCCGCACTGTGTGAACTGTTAGTCATCACAGGGACTTTTGGCACCATTGCCTGTCTAGTTGCAATCATATTGTTCATGTTGATGTTTTTCTTACCAGAGTCCTTTGTTATCTTCTTTAGACGAATTCTCTCACGAACAGATAGCGTGAGTATGTCTTTCTTCAAACGTTCATACTGAGAAGAAGTAGCACCAAGCTGGCGCTTTTTAGTAGAGTTACCGAAAAACCCGGAGTTGAGACCATCGAGCGGTTCGTTTTTGTAACAATTAGCCAGCATTGTTATCAAGAGCTGATTGTGCATATGCCTAGTCTCTTTCTTCGATATGACCGGAGCAATCTGTTCTAGTAGCTCTTCCCGGGAAAGCTTACCGACAATGAACAGGGATATAGCCATCTGATAAGCGTCCCATTGTGCACCTAGTATTTTCTGAAATCTTTTCACAAACTTGCTGATTTCCATGCGTTTGCTGCGGTGAAACATGTTGGGACCCTTTTTCTTGGCGGACCCGTTGACATAAGCCGCAGAGTTCGCCTTGGCAGTGGCCGCTGTAGAGAGCATGGTGCGTGCAGCCGAGTGGTCGAGTGGTCGGGTGGTGCTCTGGTACGCTGTCCTGCTGGCCCACAGATAGCGATGCTGTCTGTATCTATCTGAGCTGGTGCTGGTCTGTCTTCTCTGCCAGCCGCAAGCGAATCCTCGCAGACCCGGGCTGTGCACCACCCGTTTGCGGCTGACGTAAGCAGAACGCAGGACGAGGCTGGTGCGCCGCGGGTGCGGCTGGTGCGCAGGGAGGAAGGGGTGCGCCTATTTTTAGAACCTGTTTTGTGACACACATGCATACACGTAGATAGATCTCCAGTGGAAACAGCACATCCGTTTCTTGGGTTTCTCCAGAGTGCTGCCAACGGTCCTTGTTCTATATATTTACATCTATATACCACACGACCGATCTCTTTACTGCTACTCCTTCTCTCTCATTCTTGCCCAGCTATGGAGGACTCTACTTACGCAATCAATCACAACATGTACCACGCTTTCAAAGTGTTCAACCAGCAGTTTATCGTTGACAAGAGGTTCGAGTTGATTCGAGGCCTTGGTCAGGGCGCATATGGTGTTGTTTGTTCTGCTAAATGCACCGAGGGTGAAGATGGTGAAGATAAAGTTGCCATCAAGAAAGTGACTAACATTTTCAGGAAGAAAATTCTTTGCAAGAGAGCATTACGAGAGATCAAGCTTTTGGCACATTTCAGAGGTCACAAAAATATCATTTTCCTATGTGATTTGGATATCATACCAGATACGAACGGTAATTTCGATGAGATTTTTTTGTACGAAGAATTGATGGAATGTGATTTACATCAGATTATAAGATCCAAGCAACCATTGACAGACTCCCATTATCAATCGTTTATTTATCAGATATTATGTGGACTGAAATATATTCATTCTGCTGATGTCTTACACCGTGATCTAAAACCTGGGAACCTTCTTGTCAATGCCGATTGTGAGTTGAAGATCTGTGATTTTGGCCTTGCTAGAGGTTATTCAAGTGATCCCGAAAAGAATCAAGGTTTCTTAACTGAATATGTTGCTACAAGATGGTATAGGGCACCTGAGATTATTTTGTCTTTTCAAGGTTATACTAAGGCAATTGATATGTGGTCTGTTGGTTGCATTTTAGCTGAATTATTAGGTGGGCAAACTATTTTTAAAGGTAAAGATTATGTTGATCAATTGAATGAGATTTTACGTGTTTTAGGTAAACCCGATGAAGAAACAATTCAAACAATTCAATCGTCGAGAGCTCAAGCTTATATTCGTTCTTTACCACCAATGGAGAAAGTTCCATTCTCAACATTATACCCTAATGCTGAACCAAATGCAATTGATTTACTTGATAAACTTTTAACACTTGAACCTAATCAACGTATAACGGTCGATGAAGCTTTAGAACATCCTTATTTAGAAGTATGGCATGATCCAATGGATGAACCAAGTTGTCCTAAAAAATTCGATTTCAAATTTGAAGCTGTAGACGATTTAGGTTTGATGAAAAATATGATTATTCATGAAGTTAGAGCTTTCAGAGACTTTGTACGTCGTCCATACAATGGTGATGAGGAAATATTTGACTCTTCGCAATTCTCATACCCTGATTTACAACAATCGAATGCTAATATACAAGAAGAACAGCAAAAACAGCAGCAACTGCAAGAGCAGCAGCAGCAGCAGCAGCAGCTACAACAACAACAACAACAACAGCAACAACAACAACATGAACAGGTACAATTTGAGCAGCACAATCTACAAAAGCAGCAATACGAACAACAGGGACAACAACGACAGGAAAAACAGCAGCAACATCTTTATCAGCAACAGCAGTCCCAGATTATACAACAACAATTTGAACAACTCCAGCAGCATCAGCAGAACCATCAAGCACAGCACCAACCGTATCAGCAGTTTAATCAAAATCACCAATCAAAGGATAAAATGTCAATTCTTACACCAACTGGTCTGAGTTTCCAGGATTTAGAAGTTCCTCATCCAGAAGAAATGATCTTCAGTACAGACAATAATAGTAATATTGATTTAGAGCAAGAATTAGCGTTTGGATTAGATGGATTTAGTTATCAAAAAATGTATTGAGGATTCATCAGAAAAGCACATACTTTTTTCCATTATTTGTAAATTTCTATAAAATTATTATGAAAGAGTATAAAAAAAAACGTAGTTTAAAAAAATTAACTAGTTTAACCGTACAAATCTATAAAAAACTCTTCATCAACAGATTTATCACTTTTTTTCATCTGATAAAGATTATCAAACTCACCATCAAATGCTCTTTTTAGCCACAAGAATAATCTATCATATACAATTGTACCTGCATTATGCCAACGGATACTATGATCACTGTCAGGGAAAACGTACATATCATAATTCTCAACACCATGAATATCGAACGCATCAATCAATTGAATACTATTCTGGAAGTGAACATTATCATCACCTGTACCATGCATAAGAAGAAATCTTTTAACATTTTTAAAATTTTCAATTTGTGCAATTCTACTTCTATTATAACCTTCTAAATTGTTATCAGGTGTATGCATATAACGTTCTGTATAAACTGAATCGTAAAGATTCCAATCTGTAACTGGTGCAACAGACATACCATATTTGAAAGTATTTCCTTGATCGAATTCAAGAGTTTTCAATGTCATATAACCACCATAAGACCAACCCCAAATAGCTGTACGCTCTGAATCAATATAACCTTTAGAAATCCAATATTTGGCAGCAGAAACTTGGTCTAAAACTTCATAGTAACCTAAATTATCCCTAACGATATTTCTAAACTTCTTACCTTTAAATCCTGTACCTCGTCCATCAACTGTAACAACAACAGCTTCCAATTCAGCTGCTATAACTGATGAAAATGAAACTGCAAATGATTCTTGAACTAGCTGTGATCCTGGACCTCCATAAACGAAAAACAACATTGGATATTTTTTGTTTGGATTGAAATTCAGAGGTAAAGTTTCTCTATAATTAACTTCAATATCATTATCAAGTTTAACAGTACCATACTTAACTTCTGGTAGTGAATAATTTGCTAGAATGTTTTGTAATCCAATGTTATTCGTAAAGTCAGTTGTTGTATTAGTATGAAGATCAATTAATTTCTGATAAGGTAAATCTGGGCCTCTTTTCGATAATAATAGATATCTCGCACCGTAAGAAAAGGAAACGTCAAACCAAGCATCTTCACTAACATCAGTAATATTTTTCTTCGATGAACCATCCAAACAAACAGAATAAAGATGCCTCTGAGTTGACGATTTTTGAGTTGAAATATAGTAAACAACATCTTTCACAAAATCATAAGCTGCGGCTCCATCTACAACTTCCCAATTACCTTTAGTGAGTACATATTTTGGCTCCGAGCTATTAGCTGGTGCAAAATATGCGAGATGATCATAACCTTCAATATCAACAACGTCAATATAACCATCAAATTCTCTCCTTTCGGATTTTGGAATATAAATTGTATTATGAGAAATTTCAAACCATGATTTATCATTTCTACCATCTTCAAATCTAGTAACAGTAGAATATATTTCATTTTTCGATGATGAAACAATAAATATTTTCATTATGTCAGATTCACGATTTGTTACACGGATTAAAGCCTGTTCATTACCAACCCAAACAACTTCTGTAATTAACCTTTCTAAACTGTCAATTTCTTTATCATTATAAAAGGCATCATTAGTTGGTAACGTTTTGGTGATATTTTGAGAGAAGTCATAAATGAGAAAGTCAACGACAGGATTTGGATAACCCGCCTTGGGATATTTTATTTTTTCAACTAATGGGTAAGATGATGAGTTTGTGGTATCATCTTGTTGAACAAAATATGAGATAGGATATGTTGGAACATTTGTATCATTAGATTTCAAAATAAAGAGTTGATTGGAGTCTGGTGACCACCAAAGTGCTGAGTCACTTTCAAAAACTTCTTCTTCATAAACCCAATCTGGTTTACCATAAAGTATCTGTGCACTTCCATCAAATGTAACCTGAATTGTACTACTATTTTCAAATGATTTAATGTCTTTCACGTAAACGTTGTTTTCCAAAACAAATGCAATTTTTTTCGAATCCGGTGAAATTGTAGCTAGTGCAATATCTTCAGAATTATGTAGTAATTGAAATTTCTTGTTTTCAACATCAAAGAGAAAATATGTTGCAAAATAAGAATGCCTCCAATTTTTCTTCTTATTACAAATTATCAGAGCAGTTTTCAAATCATTACTAAATGTAATTGTCTCAAAAGAATAATCTTTTCCATTGTAATTAATAACTTCACCAAGATTATACAATATTCGGCTAAAGTTTTCATCTTTTAAACTTTTTAAAATATAAATTTTGTTCTCTTCAACAATAAACTCACCAGAGTCATTGCTGAGAGAGTTTGGTGTTTGAATCCATTGTATATCTTTAGATTCAGGGACAAATATTCCTTCTCTGACATCTTCAAAAGTGAGTGGTTTCTTATCATGTTTTAAATAGTCTTGGAAATGTGGCGCTTCCTTGTTGGATATATCATGTTGTTGTTGTTGTTGTTGTTGTTGTTGTTGTTTTATCAACTGTATTCCTTTATGGTTTGAGTATAGAGCGTTAATCTGCGAAAGCAGAAGTGATGTTCCATAGATTAGAGCAATGGCTGTCAATGATACATATTTCCATGACGTAGTTCTTCTGCTATTGTCACCAACATAATCCTTCATAGAGGCAACCATGGTATTGTGTATTGGATTATTGTGGTATTTGGTTAGATAGCAATGTTGGAATTTACGCTACCCACTAGAAAGATCTTCTTGTCCCAAAGGCGAAGAGAAGGGTGACTGTGTGCGTTGAGGAGAGCAACCGAATGTTACCAGAAACCAGCACTCTTTATCAGCGGCCGGTTGCGGTGTGACGTCAAGAGCCCATCACGTTTCCGCAAAAGGGAAATTTCCGTTTACGTGAATGCTGGAGGCTGGTTTATTTTTAGCGCAAACAACAGTTGCTGGTCTACAAGCGATGCCAATTCTTAAATACTGTAAACAGGTTATCTAAATATCAGAGGAAGGTACCTATGGCTTCTCGATGGTAATAGTGGCTGCGTTAGATGCCGAGCTTTTCACCATTGCGTCAACGAGAGCTAGGTGATGGTACGCAACTTCAGGGAGACAAGTAATACTACCCTTTTTCCCGTTCAATTCTTGTCCTAATTTCTCAAACTCTGTAGCAACACTCCAATTTTCATTATCAATATGTATCTTCTCTTCAGTTTTCTGAGTTTCAGCGGTTATACCACCAGTTTTCACAACGAATGTATCACCCGTGTTTGGAGAGAAATCGTAGTAGATACTACCGTTATCCCCTAGAATTTCAAAAAATCCTTTCTTTTCTTTGTTACCAAACGCAGAACCGTAATTGAAGCTACCAATAACTCCAGAATCCATTTTCATGAGCGCCCAAACAACATCGACATCACCACTTTGAGGTCTAACTTGTGTTGCACGCGCATTCAATGATTCTACATTACCGAGAACAGAAGTCAACAATGCCAATTGATGAACACCACCATCACTTAGGAAACCACCGACATGTTCAGGCTTTTGACGCCATGTTGTAGATAAATACTTGTTGTTGAAATTGAATGATCCTGTGGAATGATAATTGAAACCAATAACTTTTCCAATTTTCTTGATTGCTTCCTTCAATTCAATGACTGCTTTTAAGTAACACCAGTGTTCATTAACAGCAATAAAGATATCTGGATTTTGCCTAGACAATTCCACGATTTGCTTTGCTTGCTCGATATTAGCAGCAATTGGCTTCTCAATGACAATATTTTTCTTGTATTTGACAGCTAACTTGACAGCATCAAGATTGAATTGAACAGGTAAAAGTGCATCGATAAGATCAATTTCAGGATCTTTGAATGCGTCTTCTAGGTCATCGTAAACTTTGAGAGGAGGTGTGGTCTTTTGAGCGAATACTTCAGCCTTCTCTCTGGTTCTGTTATAGCAGGCCTTGACATTGAAATAAGGAGAATCGGTTAGAGCTGGGAGATGCGCATTAGTGGCAAAGATACCAGTTCCAATAATTGCGACGTTGATAGGAGCCATTGTTTATTAGGTAGTGGATGTTGTTCAAGAACAGAAGAAATGGAGAAAGAGGCGACACTTTAGAGGAGAAGATGAAGAGCGGGAGTTCCGCCGTCATTGCGTCGGCTCGAGCTGTCGTTCCGCACAAAGTGTGTGGACTACAGGAACTGGAATCGATAACGGAGTGGAATGATCCGAGTGGATACTCCTCTACCTACTCTGATCGATGATAGACGGTGACATTCACTGGGCGACTGCCCAACAGCCTTGCCAAATCAAGATTGACCGTTTACCTCAGTTTTGCAGGGAAACTAGCGTACTGCATCTTCCCTAGTCTTGTATAGAGAATTCACCAGTCCTGTTTTGCGTCGATCGTCTGCGCGAAAGACGAGCCACCAGCTCTCCAGCTTTCGCTTCTCCATGCAAGAGAAAATACCAGCTATGTTCATTGAAGAGAGAAACCAACGGTGAATATTCTATACTATTGATTTCGGGTAACAACCACTATGAACTCTATCAAAGTTGCTAACCAAGTGCTTCAGAGAACCTCCGAGTACCTTGGTTCTGGTCTTGTTCGTTCGCAACCAGCTTGGTACAAGGCAGTTGCATTCAATCCTCCAAGATATTCCTTTGACAAGAAAGTGCGTAGAGAGGTATTGGAAAAGGCTAAAGGAGAAGAAGTTTCCGCTATCAACGAAATTAATGAAAAACTTAACAACGGGCTATATGTTACAAGAATAAAGAAGAAAAGTGCAAATGCAAAGAAACTACTTGCTGCACAGCAACTTACTTTCCTTGAAGATGATTTACGTTTATTATTTTACAAGCAACATCCTTGGGAACTTGCCGATCCAAAGAATCTTATCGAAAATGATACAACTCTTGGTAAGGAGAATTTTGACTGGAGTCATCTGAGACAGTGGGGTAAGAAATTAGATGGTGAATCTGTGGTTCAAAGAACAATGTATTTGTTAGAAACAACTGATGATTCTCTCATTGAGTGTTACGAACAAGCAAAGTTTGAATATTACAGACTCAAAATTGAAGATGAAACTGAAATGAATATTGCAAGGGAAGAAAGTGAAATGCTTGGTGCAGTTTATCCAATGACTGCAATCGAGAAAGGTTTCGAAAAGGAACAAGAAGTTTTGGCAAAATGGAAGGTAGATGCTATTGAACAAACTAAGATTATGAATGCAAAATTCAGTAATAAAGACTCTAGTAATATTACATCAGCAGATACTACGGCTCCAATCGAAGAAAATTTAACCGAAGAAGAAATTCTCAACAAATTGAAATTGTAGTTGTTACTGTAACTAACCTCTTGTCTATAGATTCTTTTATTATTTATACGTCCTGCTGCGTTAAACAAAAAGTTGATCAAAACTTATATGTATACTATTTACAAAGGGATAATATAGTGGTACTCACACAAATCAAATCCATCTCTTTTCATCTTCCTTTCTTCTTTCCAACCTTTGCTTGTATTTTCTACCTCTATATTTAATAAGGATATCATCAACTTCAGCCAAAGCATTTTCAACTTTTTGCTTTCTTTCAGCCAAAGTTCTTTCCCATTTATGTCCCTTAGGATATAAGACACCTTTCAATACAGGTGAAGATGCTTGCTTTTCTGTAAAGAATTTCTTACCATTTGCAAGTGGAGGCATTAAATCAGCGATACCAAACTTGTATGCTAGCTTATAAAGATCTGATTGACGGCGTAAACTGTAGAGTGGTTCATGTGTACGCCCAGTAACTGGATGACGATTAGGGAGGAATGGATTTGCATCTGCTGCAGTTGTTAGTGTAGGTTTGTCTGCATATTTTCTAAGCGGTGTTGGTGGGAATTTAGTGAAGAAATTTTGAAGTTTCACTGGAAGCTTAGCAAACGCCTCAGAACTACTGAGATTGAAAAGTTTGTTTGCAGACATTTGGTACCGGCTGTTGTCAAGTTTTCAGTTTTGAACCTTTGTTTTGACTCAACTCTGTCTGTAAAGTAGAGTTAACTTGAATTTAGTAATGTCGAGGAGATTAAACTTGATACTGGTGGTGCACGGATTTACCAGACTGAAAAAAAAGTAAAAAAAAATACAAACGGATGCGCGGCTCAGCCACACACAGTCTGCCTACCCCAATCAGGCAATTCCAGGATGCGCGCTTAGATCGACGTATCAATCGTTATGGTCCATTCATTCTTCCCACACTGTGTGAGTCAACTTTTTTCCTCCTTTTTTTTTTCCATTGAAGATTTTTAGTTCCTAACATTTTCTTGTTTCTTACTAGACAACAACACTTACTATGCTGAAACTTACCCAATTCAACAGACTTGCAAACACAGTCTCGCATAAATTTCCAAAGAGATTTGTTTCAACAAAAGATTTCCTTGATACTCATGTGAATTATCAAGTTACAACTTATTCTCGGCCAGAAATGATAATTACTTCCGCTAAAGGATCTTACCTCTATGATTTAGATCAAAGAAAATACATTGATTTTACATCTGGTATTGCAGTTGTTTCACTTGGTCATTCTGATCCAGGTATTACAAAAATTTTAAATGAACAATCACAAACTTTAATGCATTGTTCAAATTTATATTATAATCAATGGACATTAGAATTGAGTAAACAACTTGTTGAGAAAACTAAAAAATTTAATGGTATGCATGATGTTTCAAGAGTTTTCTTCTGTAATTCAGGTACTGAAGCTAATGAAGCTGCACTTAAATTTGCAAGGAAATATGGTAAATCAATTTCAGATTTTAAAACTGAATTTATTACATTCAAATCATCATTTCATGGTAGAACATTTGGATCACTTAGTGTAACACCTAATCCTAAATATCAAGCACCTTTCCAACCTTTAATTCCAGGTGTTAAAATTGCTGAACCAAATAATATTGAATCAGTTAAATCATTAATCAATGAAAATACTTGTGGTGTTATAATTGAACCAATTCAAGGTGAAGGTGGAGTTAATAAAATGAATCCAAATTTTCTTGCACAATTAAAGAAACTTTGTAAAGATAATAAAGCACTTTTAATTTATGATGAAATTCAATGTGGTATGGGTAGAACTGGTACTTTATGGGCACATTCAAAATTACCGAAGGAAGCACATCCGGATATTGTTACAATGGCTAAAGCTTTAGGTAATGGTTTCCCAATTGGTGCAACAATGATAACTGAAGAAGTTGAGGAAGTTTTAAAAGTTGGTGATCATGGAACAACTTTTGGTGGTAATCCATTAGCTTGTAGAGTTGGTTGTTACGTTTTAGATAAGATTGGTGATGATAATTTTTTGCAACAAGTTGAGAAAAAGGGTAAATTTGTTACTGATTTATTAAATAAATTAAAAGTTAAATATGATGATTTTATTGTTGAAGTTAGAGGTGAAGGTTTAATCTTAGGTTTACAATGTAAAGAAGATCCAACATCGATTGTTGAAAAGGCGAAAGATCTTGGATTATTGATTATTACAGCAGGTGGTAATACCATTAGATTTGTGCCTCCATTAACGATTGATGAGGAGACTTTAAGTGAAGGTATAAATATTTTAGATAAAGCATTCGAAATATCCTTGAAGAAAAAATGATTCAACAAATGAAAAGAAAGGAGAAAAAAAAAGATTTCCAAAGATTATATAAAATCAGTTATATCCAATTTCTACCAGAGATCATTTCAATTGGTGAATATTGATGAATACTTTGATTATCGATACCAATTGCAAGGTAAAATCCACTCATAAGTATAATATATAGAAAGAATAAAATTGAACCTTTAAAATAATTACTTTTACCTTCAGTATAGATATAAGTGAACATGTAAACCCCTAATAATGAAGCAATAAAATCCCAATGAGGGAAAATTAATGAAAAAATTTTATCAACACTGATATTTAAAGTATTTGAAATTTCAATATTTGGTGTTGGTGTTGAAGGTAAATTATCAATAATTTTATTTGAATTTAAGAAAAAATTTGAAAATTTTGGTAAACCTGACCAATTTTCACGTAATTTTAAAAATTCCAAACCATCTTTATAATCTTTTGTAAAATTATAAACAGAATAAAGCATAACAATTGGAATTTGTAATAAACAAACTTGTAAAGCATATGCACTACCAATTTCCATACTAAGAGCAACATTACCATGAATTGCAAATGAAAATGCATTAATAAATTCTGTTGTATTTGGGACTAAAGCAAAAATTGTTAAACCTAAAAATTTTGGATCAATTGAAATTGATTTTAAAACTTCATCAACACAATCGACTAAAATTTCTGCAATTATTGCATATAAAATTGTTGCAGTTAATAAAATTGTAGTTGATTTTAAACGTGACCAATTTGGTGCATCATGACCATTATTATTAACATTAATATCATTAATAATCAAATTTGATGATGTTTGTTGAGATGTTGGGAGTTTAGAT
The DNA here is from genome assembly GCA_030555725.1 of Pichia sp. yHMH446. Taxonomy (NCBI): domain Eukaryota; kingdom Fungi; phylum Ascomycota; class Pichiomycetes; order Pichiales; family Pichiaceae; genus Pichia; species Pichia sp. yHMH446. The sequence continues at coordinate 63,585 of JANIWQ010000053.1, forward strand.
TTATTCTGATCATTTAAATTTAATGAAGTAACACTATTTAATTCAGATGGTAAATTAACAGTTATAGGTAAATTATGATTATTAATTAAATGTTTATCAATATTAATTGGATTTGACCAAATTAAAGCAGCATGAGTTTTCAAAGTAAATAATAAACAAATACAATAAACCATGAATAAACTAATTGAACAAATTATTGTGAAAGGTCTTAAATATTTTAAATATAATGGATCAATAACGACACTTGGTTGATAATAATGACATTTTTTACAATTTAAATTTGATTCATTACAATTTGAACAAATAACTCTATATTCACCATAAATTTGATATAATATAGTTGGTGATAACATAACAACAATTGCATAAAGTAACATTGTTGAAGAAACACCTGCAGATGCTGGATTATACCTTTGAGTTTTACGTTTAATTGCACCAAAACACATTGAACCACCAGGTAATAAAAGAACTGCACCTAAAATTGAACCAATTAATGAACCTTCAACTAATTTTGCCTTTGATTGATCTAATGCGATACAATAAAGATAAATTTCAACAATTGTTGAGAAAAATGCATTTATAACTGCACCTAAACCCATTGAAGTTTGAGCTGAAATTGATGCAACTGCTTGACCTATAAAATAAGCTAAAGGTATAATTGAGATTAAGCAAAGTATGAAAATTAAATTTGAATTTGTTAATAAATTGTTATAATTTAAGAAATTTTTCAAAATAAAGAAATCGAAAATTGTGAATAAAACTAATAAATTTAAATTAATAAAGAAAATATTTGTGCCATCAACTGTAAATTTATAATAATGAATACCGAATGAACGATAAGTTAAAATTAAAATTGATTCATTGTTATTATTATGTAAATTATTTGCATAATAATATTTCTCATCTTCAAAAGATAATGCTAAAGGATGACGTCCGATATGAGCATTGACTATGAATAAAACTTTTGAAATTGGTATAAATAAAACTGATAACCAAGTAATCAAACTGATTGACATTGTTAATGGGAATAATATAGTATAATAAGTTAAATAAAATATAACACGACCAATATTCCAATCACCTCTACCTAATAAACGTCTTTTAGTATTTGTACCAGATTCGATATCGACTGATTTTGGATTTTCTTGTTGAGATTGAGGTTGAGGATGAGAAGAAGAAGGAATTTGGTTATCGTTAGATTGATTTGATGAGAAAAATAATTTACCTTGATTTTGATTCCTCCATTTAGTGAATTCATCTAAGGAACTACCAACATTAGCATCTTCGTTTAGATAATTTTCATCTGATTTTAAAATCATAATTTTACCGAAAGGTTTGAATAGGTAATATCCTAGATTCCAGTAAAATTTAGAATATTTGATTGAATTATTATTATTATTATTAGGAATTGAGAAAAAGTAAATAATTAAACCTAACAAATAACAAATGATTAATAATAATAAACCAAATGTACAAGTCCAAATAAAATTGAAGAATTTAACAGAGAATCCAATTTTAGGTTGAGAACCAGGTATTGCATGAAGGTCAAGTTCAGCTTCCTTTTGTACACTTCTATCTTTCTTATAAATTGCGGGTTTCCAAATTCTTATACCGAAAGGGTGAGTTTCGTTAATTGCAACCTGTCTATCTTTCAAATTGAACGATTCATTTGAAATTATTGATGAATTATCAGGTGAATCTGACTCAATATCAAAGTTGGACTGTTGTTGTTGTTGTTGCTCTTGTTGTTCTTGGAAATCAGCTTGTTCGATGATTTCTTCTAATGTGTTGTTAGCTGTATGGATTGAATCACCTTCTAGATCTTTCAATTGATTTAAATCTTTATTTGCTTGTTGTAAATTTTTAATTAAATCATATTCTAATTGTTTCCTTTTATTTGAATTTGAAGTTAAATTATCATCTTTTAAAGTTGATTTGAATTTATTTTTTAAAGCATCATTATAACCTTCAAGATATTCTTTAGCTAAATCTTGTTCAATTTCATCTTCATTATCATCGACTGAAAAGAAATATTTTTGATTTTGTTGTAATTGTAAATTATGATTTTGTTGTTGAGATGGTTGCTTTTTAAGGTAAGGTTTAATTTTGGAAGAGATACTTGAAGTTGATTGAACAGGATGTAATTGATTTGTAGATAATGAAGGCGATTGAGGGTCTAGATCGTTTGATTTATCACGTAATAGAACATATTGACGATGATGACTTATATTTGAGTTACTCTGTTGTCTATTTAGTTTATTGTGAATTAATGGTGACCTAATTGATCTTTGAATTTGAGGTTGGGAGTGTGGTTGGGGTTGAACTTTTTTATCTGTAATGTCAGAAGACGATCCTTCTATTGGCATTGTTCGGTGGTACGGTTATAAGGGAAGAAATAGGGTTGTATGAGGGGGGGATGAATTTCATATCAATTTCATGTGAAACAGGTGCGCTCGATCAAATAAAATAATAATATATACAATCAGTATAAACGATTACATCAAAGTAGGTAGGCAGGTTATTCTCAAATACTACGATCGTTAGTTTATTTAGGTGGCTAAAAAATCCAAGGAATCATAGCTTTCCTGTTTTTAGGATATTTATCACCAAACAATTTCTTATACTTAGCGTGTTTCTGCTTAGCCCAAACCATCATTGTAGCTGTACCAACGATTAAGAAAAGATAGGAAGACCAATTGTTTGTCATTATAGCGAAGACTGTCCAAGATAAAGCTTCAAATAGATAATTTGGGAAAGAGACAAGATTGAAAGCGAAACCGTATGGGATTTTATGTTCTCTTGAACCATCAGATCTTAACCTTCTCAATAAGATGTGGCAATATAGATTACATATTTCAAATACTAACATTAAGGCACCGAATATTTTCAATTCATCCAATGAACGATCTTCAACATGATGAATGAATTTGAAGAAACTGTTAGTAGTAGTAGTGTTGTTTGAAGGAGCATAGATTGAATAGGCGATGAATAAACCATTGATTATCCAGTAATGACCTGAGTTTCTGAATAAGAAAGTCAAAGGCATTGTATCAGCAGAGAAAGTATGAATGAACAAAGTTTCATATTCTCTTTTCAAATAATGCAATAAGGTTATATTATAAGCAGCCAATTGAGTGTAGTTCATCTTTCTTGGATTATAGAAGATGTAGTAGAAAAAGGAATGAATAATCATTGGACCTAAATACTCGATAAAATAAACGGTTCTCCAACCGATTTGAGGACCAACATCTTTAGCGTAAACATTGATGGTTGAAGATTTAGAGAAATCTAAACCATTCTCTTCAAGTGTAAGATAATTTTTAAGGGTTACTTTCTTCTTATTTGATTTATCGTCAGGTAAGTAAGAGAATTTAATCCTGTTTGGATCGTTTACATTGTTCTTTTTAGCGTAAGCATCGATTATCGCTGAAACCCTTGTGCTTGGGGTTGTGTCGCAATTGATTTTCTTGAAATGCTTGGTAGCTGGGTTGATAATGATGTTGACCATTGCTTAGAGTGCCGATTGAGTGGTAAAAGAAGGTAAGGAATATTAGTTAGTTAGCTATAGGACCTCGAGAAATACATATGTTGGATCCGCGAGTTGACAGAACTTCTGATGTCTCGGGGGAAATATTCAACTTTAGTCGAAGACGAAGCGATACATTACATACTACTCCTCTTTGTTTCCCACCACCAGGAATGAAATTGGTGCAGTTTTTAATGAAGATGCAGAATGAGAGGGTGCAGGTGGAGTTGAAGAATGGGACTGTCGCTGAAGGCACTATTGTTTCAGTTTCACCAGCGATGAATATTACGCTGCGAGACGTGAAGACAAGGGGGCCACCGGGGCAGGAACGTCCAGGGAGTACAGCACACGAACATATTACAGTACGTGGGAACCAGGTGCGTATGGTGCTTTTACCTGACGAACTGAACGTGGATGCCGTGCTACAGGATCCCGTGTTCCGTGCCAAGAAGACGAAGGAGTCGAAGGAGTCGAAGGAGTCGAAGGAGTCGAAAGAGTCGAAAGAGACAAAGAGAGGTGTGGCTCCAGGGAGGAAGAGAGCTCGTGGTTTCTGAGGGCAAACACGAACAAGAGTGTTGTCAAGTGGTAGGTACCAGAGACACATTGCGAATAGTTGGTATCAGTCGGTACCGGTAAACAGTTGTATAATATACATAGAGGCAGGTAGTGACAGACTGAGAGACTGACGGGCTGTATCTGTATCTGTATCAGTATCTGTACCTGTATCCCGTAACCTGTATAAGTTATTATATCCCATAGATTTCAGTATATCCGCCACCCACGTGACTCGTGCAGCCTGGGGCACGTGATGCTGCTGAACGTTTCTAAACAAACTTTCACTATTTTCTCACAATCCCAACTCACAAATCGCTAGCGCCTTTACTCACTCAGTGGCCTCTCACTCGCTCACTCGCTCACTCACTCGCAAACTCGCTTCGCTCGTTTGCTCGCTCGTTTGCTCGCTCGTTCTGCTCGTTCCGCTCGAGCTCCTCCTCGAACTCCTCCTCGAGCGCGCTCGCGCGCACAGCGAGCGCGCCCGCGTCTTCCAGCGCCCACC
>JANIWQ010000054.1:0-67853 GCA_030555725.1 Pichia sp. yHMH446
TGCTCGTCTTGTTGCGACGCGACGGGGCCCCCGCTGCCCAGCACGTACGGGGGGCGGCGGAACGGGCGCGGCAGCGCGGCTGTGTCCGGCACGCTGCGTCACGTGCTCGAGGTGCTCCGCGTGGACACGTGACGTGTGGTCCCCGCTACCACGTGACTGTATATAGTGTATAACAAACTGGTGCAAAAATTTTTGTTGGCTCCGACTCCGACTGTGACTCTGGTAACCGCGGTAACCCCAATAACCCCAATAACCCCAATAACCCTGTAACCCCCACGATCCGCCCCCAAACCCGATACGCCCGCGAATGGAAACGCGTTGGGCGGGAGCAGGCGGGGCGGGGCGGGGCGGGGCGCTTCTGGGCGTTTCGCTGGGCCGGCGGGTGAGTCACTGTGGTGGCCACTGTGGCGCAACATGGGCAGCGGGCACCGCACACCGTGGTGGTGGTGGTGGTGGTGGTGGTGGTGGTTTTGGGTTTCGTGGCGGTTGGTTACTCACACCGGTGACAGATGACACATCCGCCAGCCCCGATGTCTCCACACCTTCCGCTCCGCTATATAACCACCGTTCCGCCGTTGATCTGCACCCTGCCATCTCTTTCACTCTCTCCTTCTACAACTACCACCACCACTGCTACTACTACTACTGCCATGTCTTCTTACTCGCAGCACACTTACCTCGTGGAACCTTCCCCAATCTACTCTACTATCAACTACCTAACAAATATCACAACAGAAACTGTTAACACCACCAGCACCACCACCACCAACAACACCACCACCACCGACGAAATGGACCAGCTATTCGAAATTGACGATGTAGACACTCCAATATACTCTACCTCCTGTCATTCCGTGCCGTCGTTGATGATTGACTCCGTGTCGGAAGACGAGCTGGACATTGATGATAATGATAACGACGATTACTACTACTTCAACGATGATTCACTCCGTCATCGTCAGTTTTCAAACTGGAATCCAGCTCTACTATCTCCTCAACTACAACCAAAGTACTCTAAAAGATCTTCAAACTCTTCTCTATCCTTCGACTCTGTCCTCAAAGATACTCATCCTGTGCAAACAAATACTTCAGTAGCTGAACAAAACTACAATATTTGGCTATCATCTAATTGATTGATTTAATCATCCATTTTCATTTTCATTCCTCTTGCATATTATACCATACCATACGATACCATACCCCACCCATTTCCGCATAATCATATCAATCCTTGCTCAGGTTAGGTTGTCAGGGACACCTTTTGTACTATTTATTTATCTAGTTTAATCTCATTTTATACTATAATCTTAGACTATACCCTAACTATACCCTTAACTATACCCATAACTAGTTTACGCTCCGATAAAACCGCTCATCTCGTCTCCTCAAGTTATTTTCCTTTCAAACGCGCTAATTTTCGCTCTTGCCTCTTTGGGTAATATCGGTTTCGGTTTTGGTTTCGGTTTTGGTTTTGGTTTTGGTTTCAGTTTCCACTAATCGGATTCGGAATCATCGGATTTCACAATGAATATAGTTATCACTCACTCACTCACTCACAAACTCGCTTCGCTCGTTCGTTCGTTCGTTCGCTCGTTCTCTATAATGCCTCCCTCTCTAGTTCATCTTCCTTAGATCTAATCAACACTTGATTCCATGGTAATATATAGAAAAAAGAACAAATCATACACCATGTCGTAATTATAATAACAGCAAATGCATAAATTGTTGCAATTATTTTAAATCCATTTAATCTCGTTATTTTGAAAATTTCATTCGTTGATAGAAAAATCGTACCTAACGGGAATGTTGATGCCCACATTGTCGGTGTCCAAATTATAAATTTCTTACCCAAATTAACTAAAACTTCACCTTCAATTCCCTTAATCCTATTTCTTCCAATTTTCGGCCATCCAATATACCAATAAAAAACTGAAAAAATCCCATAAATTGTAATCGCAATACCTAACGATGTTAATGAAATTGATACGAAAAGTCCAAATAAAATTATCAAATTATTAATCACATTAATACTATTCCCTCCATCATCGACCTCCTTCAATCCAATTACTTCAAATCCAAAATTTTCAATCAAATATGTTAAATTCCTACAATTCAACAAAACACTCCAACTACCTTGACCTAAAAATCCAATCGGTACAAACATTGAAAATGAATTACTATATTTCGGTATACCAAATGAGAAAATCCTCGTAAATATAACTCCAAGTAAAATAAATGAAAATAAAATCGCAATTGAACACATCATTGTCGTAATTATAATCATTAAAATTAATTTATTAACATCATTCGAACTAATATCAATCGTTATATTGGCTCCACATGCTCCTGTAACTGTACATGTAATTATCGGTAAAATTAACGTAGGTGTGATTGAATAAAGATAATTTTTATCTCCTTCTCCTTCTTTCTCTTTATCTTGATTTTGCCTTAGATTTGAATTCGTCATTATGAAAAAGAATACAATGAAAAAGCATCCAATTGCTTGACAAAAATTAATCCACCATAAAATCCAAATAAATGTACTCCAATTTGGTCTCATCGAATTTAACATATTAATCATTGATGTAATTGACATTGCAGATGATCCAAGGAAAACAGCTAAATGTGGTATATGAAGTAAATCAAATAAATTATTTTTATACCTTAAATCATCTGATAAAATAATGGGGAAAATTAAAAATTTAAGTGAAAATAATAAATGTGTTATTAAAATTACAAATAAATTCGTGAAAAAATAAATATATCCAATATATTTCATACCATACCTAATTGTTTCAATAGGGAATGAATCCATTATACTTGCACACATACCTATACCCATACCTGCAACAAAATATAATGGTTTAAAACCATCAACTAATGCATGTATCACATCAATTGATCTCATTTTTCGCTTTGCTGTGGTGTGATGATGATGAACTGATTAGGACTAACAAATGTATGTGAATTAATATAACTTGATCAGTTGCATTTTAATAGATCAGATCAAACACAAACTGCCGAAAATGGAAGGACTTTGAAAAAAATTAGCTAGCACTCAGCGTAAGTCAACCCCGATCCTCCGCACAATCAAATTCCATATCCACCATCACAGCAAAAGCCGCATCTCAAAATCTGGGCTTGAACCCCGAAACGAGAAAAAGTAAACGCCACAGTTTTTCCCACTCCTCCAGTCGCCGAGCCACCCACTAATTTTTTCTCTGCGACAACTGCGCACGTTGTCCTCCCCCAACCTTCCCCTCCCGCTGGAGTCGTTTGCGGTACGAGGTACGAGGTACGAGGTACGAGATACGACGCGAAACTCAGCGGTACGACTCGCATCCCTGATGATCTGAAATCTTCACCAATTCTATTTCACTGAAATGTCTTAATGCTCAGTCCAATTTATCTCTTATTTTTCACTCCTCTTTTCCTTCTCCAACCTCACTTCAACTCCAATGACTGCTCAAAACGTTGGTATAAAGGCAATACAATATTACACTCCAGGTCAGTATGTTAATCAATCTGAACTTGAAACTTTTGATGGTGTTTCAACTGGTAAATATACTATTGGTTTAGGTCAAAAAAATATGGCTTTCGTTAATGATAGAGAAGATATTTATTCAATGTGTTTAACAGTACTTAAAAATTTAATTGATAATTATAAAATTGATATTAATTCAATTGGTAGATTAGAAGTTGGTACTGAAACTTTATTAGATAAATCTAAATCTGTTAAATCTGTTTTAATGCAATTATTTGGTAATAATACTGATGTTGAAGGTGTTGATAATATTAATGCTTGTTATGGTGGTACATCTGCTGTAATTAATTGTATTAATTGGGTTCAATCTGATTCTTGGGATGGTAGAGATGCAATTGTTGTTTGTGGTGATATTGCAATTTATGAGAAAGGTGCTGCTAGACCAACTGGTGGTGCAGGTACAGTTGCTTTACTTATAGGTCCAAATGCTCCAATTGTTTTCGATCCTATTAGAGGTTCATATATGGAACATGCTTATGATTTTTATAAACCAGATTTTACTTCAGAATATCCTGTTGTTGATGGTCATTTCTCATTATCTTGTTATGTTAAAGCTGTTGATTTTTGTTATAAATCTTATTCTAAAAAAGCTATTGCAAAAGGTTTAAGTGATTCAAATAATGGTACTGTTGGTATTGATTTTTTTGATTATAATGCTTTCCATGTACCAACTTGTAAATTAGTTCAAAAATCTTATGCTAGATTATTATACAATGATTTTATTCAAGATCCATCTAAATTTAATGATTTAAATATTGATTCAAATAAATTATTATCATTAGATTATGAAACTTCTTTAATTGATAAATCTGTTGAAAAAATTTTTATGCCTTTATCAAAGGAAAAATTTGAACAAAGAGTTAAACCTTCTTTAGAATTACCAACTAATGTTGGTAATATGTATACTGGTTCAGTTTGGGGTGCATTATGTTCATTAATTTCAATTGTTGGTAATGATAATTTACAAAATAAAAGAATAGGTTTATTCTCTTATGGTTCAGGTTTAGCTGCTTCAATGTTATCAGTTAAAGTTATTTCAAATATTGATTCAATTGTTGACAAATTGAATGTTAAATCACGTTTAGATTCAAGAATTAAAAAATCTCCTCAAGAATATGAGGAAGCAATTGCTTTAAGAGAGAAAGCTCATATGCAGAAAGATTTTAAACCACAAGGTTCAACTGATTATATAGTTCCAAATTCTTTCTTTTTAACTCATATTGATGATAAATTTAGAAGATTCTATGAAATTAAAAATTAGAATTGAAAAATAGAAGACCTTTTTCTCCCTCTCTCTATTTTTCAATTTATTTACACTATTTGAATATTCAAAGGTTATCTTTTCTTTTCAAATACTTTTAATACATCAGAAACCTTATTTGCTTTTATCATCTATTCATTCTACTCTTATTTAATAGTTTTCAAATTTTGCTAAGAAATCTTGCTTGTTGTAAAATAAATTACATTTATTTCTCTCCAGAAGAATGATACTGAATGGTATTATTATTAACCTTCTGACTATTATTAAACACCAACTTTCTAAATTTTATAAATTCTTTTTTTTTAAAGTACATCCTTTAATTTTAAAACTACAAAAGAAGAAAACACCAAACCATCGATGATAAGGATTAAAAAGAGAAGAAGAAAAAATACAATCACAAATACAATTACATAAACTTTATTAATTAAGCAACAACAAATAAAACAGCACCAAATATAATCATTGAAATACTCGTCCACCACCAAACATTATAATTCAGACTATCTTTTAAAACTGCATTTGTTTTATATTGATTTTCAAGTGATCTTTTAACTCTTGCAGCTAATCCAAGTTCTAAACCATTTTCCTCCCTCTTTTGCTTTGATTGACCTGTTGCATCAGCATTCGATGTTGGATTTAATGTAATTGTTGGTAACATTTGTGGTGGTTGATAAGCTAAATATAATGGTTGCATAAATTCACCATTAGATTTAATTAAATCTAATCTCCATTTACCATGATAAGGATCAACATAAACTTGATATCCTTTAAATTCTTCAACTTGTTCATACCTTGAATAAACTGAAATTCCTCCATCATTACAAGGATCTGATAAAAGTTGTCTACCATCAACTTTGAAAGGTGTTAAAATTAATGAACCATTATCACCTTTAGTATAGGTACCATGTTGATAAATTAAAACTGCTGCCGGACATGAATGATTTTTAGGATTTGGTGAAACTTGATAAATTGCTTCTTCCCAAAATCCATCTTCAGTAAATGAGTATGAAATACCTGGTAATGCAGGTTCAATTAAAAGTTCATCGACTGGATCATAGAATCCTGGACCTGTGAAAACAGAATTCGCCTTTGATGACCATGTACCGAAAAATTTATCAGATACTAAATCTGGATTGATTGTCTCTTCAGGTTGATCGGTTGATGAAGTTGCCGTAGAAGATGAGGTTGTTTCTGTATTAGTATCTATATTTGTAGCTGTATCTGTATCAGCACCTGCTGCTGCTGCTAATGTTGTTCCCGTTGTGCCCGTTGTACCTGTCGTGCCCGTTGTACCTGTTGTGCCTGTCGTGGTAGCAGTATCTGTATTGGTGTCTGTCGCCGCAACGGCTGGAACTGCAGGGGTTGTAGCTGTAGTCGGTGTTGATGTTGTCTCTGTATTCACTGCAGCAGGGCCGAGTGCTGGTGTGGCTGTGGTCTTGGTTGTTGGAGTAGTCTCTGCAGGTGGTGGAACAGCTGGATTTGCGACAGCAGGTGTTGTGGTTGTTGTTTCGGCTCCAGGTGGTACCGCTGCCGCAGGTGGTGGTGGTACAGCCGCTGGAGTTGTTGTTGTGTCTTCATCGGCAGACAGCACACTATTCGAATGTAAGAGTACCAAAAAGAAAAAATAAGTGAATTGATTCAGTAACATGATTGATGAAAAAGGAGCACTGAAAGTCTCAAATCAATGTTGTTTATTGGTTCTATTTATAGGAATGGATAGTAAAACGTATTTCCTTGTTCAGAAGAAATAGATATAGGGGAATATGATAACAAATTTGATTGTGTAAAGCGAGTGTAAAATGAGTCAGCAGATCCTTTACTGTTCCTGAAGGTGACGGTTAGTGTGGTTGGTGTGAGAGACGCACGGTGAAGAACGCAAGACGAGACAAGACAGGACAGGGGTGAAAGGAGATCCTCCAACTCGCTCCGCGCGCAGCAAAACTGTGAGGGCTTCAACAAAGTTCTTGTCTATCAACGCCCACACAATTTTGTGCTTACCCGCGTCAGGTCACATGTTCCTGTCTTCAACGTAGAAAACCTTCACATCTGGTAGTATGATATTCGGCAAGGTTCTTACAGGTCGTAGGTAATATGACAGAAGACAAAGCAGTAGCAGTGAGAAGGGACAGAGATGTTACTCCTCCGAGAGAAATTTTGCCGATTAAGGAGGCAGGAGACAAGACACCTCCAAGAGCAGACAGAGGAAGGATCAGAAGAGGACGGAAAAGACGACTGAGCACAGATCAACTTTCTGATTCAAACGAAAACAATATTGAGCTGAATGAAACCCGAGGAAGCAGGGTTTCTAAAATTGCGAGGAACAACAAATACCCGGTTGTTTCTGGAATTCCGTTGACTACCGAAAATTTAGATAAACTGTTACCTAGTGGATTCAAGGTTGTACCTTTCCCGAATGATTATAAACCATTAGATAATATCCCACCAGATTTCAGCTTGTTTGAGCTTAATGATACAAGCACTCAAGCTTTACTAGCTTATGATGAAAACGATGCTTTGATGAATCGTAAACTTGATATGCAATCAATTCACCAGATACCTGACCTAAGTGATTTGCAACAATTTAGTGATCTTGATATGAAAGTTTTTAAGAAGCTTATTCTTTTGGGTAAAAAGGATCCTTCTACACTCCCTCCTAATGAACAGACAGAAATTAAGTGTATGAAGTTGATTTTAAAAGTGAAGAATGGCTCAGCCGCTTTGAGGAAAAATGCATTGAAAAGTTTCACTGATAATATCAAATCTTTCGGCCCTGAACTTATTTTTCAAATTGTGATACCTCTTTTAGGTGATTCCGCTATTGATGAAGTAGGCAGGCATTTGCTAATAAAGCTGATAAATCGTGTTATATTCACAATTGAAGAAGGTGTCAAACCATTTGCCAAACAGTTGTTGAATGTGGTTATGCCTATGTTAATTGATGAAAATAGAATTTCTCGGTTGGAAGCCAATGATCTTATTGCCAAAATTTCCAAGGCTATAGGTCTTGTTGATATTATAAACATATTAAGACCAGATATAACGAATGATGATGATCATGTTAGATTTTTGGTAAGTAAAACTTTTGCAGTTGTTGCCAATTCTTTAGGAATACAAAGTATCATCCCATTTTTGAACGTGATTTGTAGGTCTAAGAAAGATTGGAAAATTAGACATACAGGTATTAGAATTATTCAACAAATTGCTATTCTCGTGGGATCTTCAATTTTACCTTACTTGAATGTTGTCATCCCATGTATACTCAGAAATATCAATGATGAAAATCAGCAATTGAAAACTGCATCTGCTCTGACAGTAAGTAACCTAGCTGATGTCTGCGCACCTTATGGTTTTGAGTTTTTTGAGCCCCTGGTGAAGCCTTTACATAATGGACTGAAATCTCATAAAGGTAGATTGGTGTCTTATTTCATTAGGGGACTTGGTAGTTTGATACCTTTGATGGATTTAAGTGATGCAAATTATTATGCTTTTGAACTAATGAAAGTGATGAAAAGAGAATCCCATATTTCTGATGATGATATGAAAAGAGCTATTTTGTGTATCTTAGAGAAAATTTGTCTTATCGACGGCATTGATAAAAGGTCTGTTTACAAGTCTGAAATCGATAAAGCATTTTTCAAAAATTTCTGGACTAGAAGAGTTGCAATTGATAAGAAGCTCAATTCCTTGTGTATCAATGCTTGTTATGCATTATCCTTGAAAATAGGAGTGTCTACAACTATATCAGCCATCTTACCTTCCTTGAAAGACGAATCAGAACCGTATCGTCGAATGGGTCTTGAAGCTTCTGATAAAGTTATAAATTTATTAGGAAGTTTAGACCTTGATGATAAATCTATTACTCGACTTATTAATGGGCTTTTATTTTGCTTTCAGCATCAAGGTTTAGATAAAAAGCAAAATAGTATTATAATTGCTAACGGTTTTGCCAACATTTTGAATAGTTTAGGGTTCAGAGCTAAACCTCATGTGTTTACCATTGTTAGTGCCATTTTGTATCGTCTCAAGAATAAAGATGCAGTTATAAGAGAGCAAGCAGCTGATTTTATTTCTAAAATTGTCAATGTTCTGAAAATTTGTAACGAGGATGACTTGATAATTCGACTTGGTACTATTTTATATGAGTCGCTAGGTGAAGTATATCCTGATGTTTTAGGATCTTTATTGAATGCTTTACGATCCATCATCAATTCTGTTACATCAATAGATTCCTTAAACCCTTCAATCTCCCAAATTTTATCTACTTTGACACCAATTTTAAGAAATAGGCATGAAAAGGTTCAAGAAATGACTATTCCATTAGTTGGAGATATAGCTTTGAGAGCAAGTGACCGTATAAGTCATCGAGAATGGATGAGAATATCGTTTGAATTACTTGAAATGTTGAAAGCCTATAAAAAAAGTATTAGGAAAAGTGCTAACAAAACATTTGGTTTAATTGCTAAAGTAATTGGTCCTGCTGATGTGCTTGTTCCTTTACTAAATAATCTAAGAGTACAAGAGCGTCAATTACGTGTTTGTACCTCTGTTGCTATAGGTATTGTTGCTGAGACCTGTTTGCCATACACAGTTTTACCTGCACTAATGAACGAATTCAGAGTTCCTGATAAAAACGTTCAAAACGGTGTTCTCAAATCCATAGGGTTCATGTTCGAATATATCGGTGAAATGGGGGTTGATTATATTTATGCAACGACGCCTTTGTTGTTGGACGCCCTTACAGATAGAGATTTAGTTCATAGACAAATTGCTTCTAATGTGGTCAAACACATGGCAATTGGTGGTTACTGTCAAGGTTACGAGGATGCATTCATCAACTTTTTGAATCTTATATGGCCTAACATTTTTGAGGTTTCGCCACATGTGATAAATCAAGTGATTGAGTCAATTGAGAGTTTGACCCTTGTACTTGGACCAGGTATTATCTTAGACTATACATGGGTTGGTCTATTTCACCCTGCTAGGAAAGTTCGTGAGTGCTACTGGAAAATTTTCAACAACATATATTTGGCAAATCTTCATTCAATAATACCGTATTATCCACGATTTGACAAGCTCCTGCCTGAAATGGGGCCTGATGCAATGAATACGGAGCAAACTCCAATGGATCTAGGAGTCGCAGAACTTGATTTATGGGTTTGAAAAAGATACGAGGTATGACATCACTATATGCATATCTCTCATAAACGGTGCTCTTCTCATACTCTGTTTCCGGGCTGTGCATGTGTTTTTCTGTAAGAGTGTTTCATGTTGCAAGTCCAACCAACCTGGCTTTCTGCTTCTGTTTCAGATTCTGCACTCGGTTTCTGCTGCGTTGCTGCGACTGTCTAGGCGGCGGCTGCAAAATGAAAGCTTGCTCATTTAGGTATTCCTCATTATATGGCGAAATTTTGAATTATACTGTGATTGGTTATCCGACGTAATTTTTATAGTGTAGTGTACAATACAACACAAGTACTGCATAAGCTAGCATTCAATAATCACATACAACATACTGACTTTTACCTTTCAGCTTCCTTATCAATCTGCGATACTTCACCAATATATTTGAAAGAGCAACTCGAAAATAGAAAGTGAACACTCTATAATATAGAATATCCCCTCATGAATCTGAACGTTGCATTACAGAAACAGTTTGCATTATCAAAAACACTTGACAACAGTGTTGCGGTTGCGCAAACAGCATCACAGCAATTAACACAACAGCTCAAAAAAGTTAAACAAGAAAATCAAGATGCCACATTAAAGTCCATGTCAAAAAATTGTCAAAAAGTTATTGAAAGTGACTATAAATTGAATAATTACAAAACATTAAAAGGTCATTTTGATAAGGTTTCAAGTTGTGCATGGTATCCAAACAGCAAAAATCTAGTCAGTTCATCACAAGATGGTTACTTAGTTGTTTGGGATGCGACTAAAGGTTTAAAGAATAATCTAGTTGAATTAGATGACCCATACATCATGGGTTGTGATGTCAGTCATGATGGACAATTGGTAGCCACTGGTGGTTTAGATAACACATGCATAGTTTACAAACTTAACTCTGAAATAAATGATGATGGGAGACAAGCAGGATTGCTTTCAATTTTAAGAGACCATAAAGAATATATCTCAGATTTGTCTTTCCTACATGAATCGTCAACTCAATTGATCACAGCGTCAGGTGATAAGAGTTGTATTCTTTGGGATACTACCAAAGGTGGATATGTACGTCACTTTTATGGACACCTAGGGGATGTTTTGTCGTTAAGTGTAAACAAAAATAACAAAGATAATTCCAATCCAAACCTCTTTGTGACGTCTTCTTCTGACAGATTAGCTATGTTATGGGATATAAGAGATCCATTAGCTAGTAGAAAGTATATGGTAAATTCGAAGTATGATTCGAGTGAAATTGAGTTCTTCCCTGATGGTAACTGTTTTGCTTGTGGATGTGATGATGGTACAATAAAGCTTTTTGATATAAGATCTGATGGTGAATTACAAACTTATGAGACTGATGAAGTACGTCGATACATCAATTTTAACAATTTGCAGCATACAGTACCGATCTATAATAACTTTGGAGCTGAATCTTCCACCTCTGTTGGGTTTGATTCTCTAAGTGCCAGATCTTTACGTAGCAACTTACAGGCTTCCATCGATAACCCAGGTGTTTTATCGTTGGATTTTTCTAGAAGTGGAAGGTTAATGTTCACATCCTATGCTGAATCTACCAGTGTATTTGTATGGGATGTTATAACCGGAGAAATTGTAGGTACACTTAGCGGGCATAATGGGATTGTCAGTAAAGTGAAGGTTTCTCCTAATGGCTTGGGAATTGCAACAGCAAGTAGAGACGAAACAATCAAAATATGGTCCGTGTGAACTACTAAATATGAATAAGAATGTGATAGCAATCTAGATTCCTAGAATTATTCAATTTTGTGTTATACACGAGTATACCATAATAAATTTGAAAGACTTTACTTTACTTCTTTTTAAAAATGTACAATTATCAAAAGCATTAGTGCTTAATTAGTAGAAAATCCAACTATTCAGCTCTTTTTCTAATGTAATCCCATAAACTTTTCAACAAAGTATCTGGTAATGTATATAGATCCATCGTAAACTCACCATTATCAACATCATTCTTCACATTCATTTCTGGTGTTCTATTGTCATTTATCATCTGTACTACACCTAATAAATCATCCTCTTTTAATTTGGTCAGTAGGTCAGCCATTTTCTCAAGGTCAATACCTCCCTTGGTTGCTGCTGTCTTTGCCTTCTTTGGGTTTTTAGGATCTACGTTAGTTGGTGCTCCTTTACGCTTCTCTGAGTTTGAAGCACCAGCTGCAGAAGAAGTACCAGGTGTTGCTACATCTGCACCATTATTCGTACCATCAACTGGTGTTCCAGCGTTGGTATAACCAGGAACAGGCCCAGTTTTAGCTAGCTCTTTCAACAAGTTTGGTTTATTTGTATTGATTGTAATAGGCTTATCAATCACATATTTCTCTTTGTAGAAATTCAAATCGTGGTTGACCTTCTTGTCGCCTCCTTTATCTATCAAAGTAAGTGTGATTGGAATATCAAACCCACCCCAACCTTGCTCTTTGATCGTGAAAGGTGGCTTTTTAAAAGACCTTACCGGATTGGTGAAAGTTGGATGCAAAGAATAAGTTACTTTGTCAAATATAGTAGCTGGAACCTCTTCTCCTTTATCGTTGATAAGTGACACCTGAATTGACCATTCTCTCATTGGGAAACCTTCCTGGACAGCGGGAACATCTTGTAAAACATGCTGTGAGGTGGTGAAACGGACAGTTCTTTTGACTTCAACCATTTTAACTAGTAATTAAGCCAAGTTTGTTATATGTGTGTATTATCAATGTCCTTTGCACCTGAAACAATTATGTTGCTTTGTCTAAATGTTCGCCGTTAAAAGTTGTGCAGTTCGTAAGATGTTTAGTATACGATCAGCCACTGACTGGTGCGAGCTTTTTTCGACGCTCTTCAAACACCACGAATGCTACAACGGCTACCACAAACACCTCGGGTCTTATTCAATTATCCTAGTGTTTTGTCGTCCCTATGGATTTTAGCTTGAGCTTTATAGTACTTTGTTACAAACTCACATGGTTTTTGATTTGTAAATTTTAATTACACAGGAGCTTTTATAAAAATATGCTGAAAGCAGCTACCAGTAATCCAAAAAAGGTTTCACAATTCAATAACTGTCTACCACTATTTACTGCAGTATATTCTGCAGTTGGAAGATCCTTATAAGGGTGAAAGTTTTCCAAAAGATGTTCCAAACCAGTCTGATTACTGGAATCTTTGGTATTGTAGTTGAACCATTCGGTTGTTCGACTTTTAAGCTCTACCGATGAATTCTGCGGAATCATATATATTGGCTTGAAGGAAGCGGTGGTGATGCCAGTAATACTTGTTTCCTTGTTAACTCCAAAGTCCCAGTTCAAAGTTGTTGAAACGGCTGACGAAGTTGAAATGGCTTTCAAATTATTGGTATTCGATTGAGTTTCTAGCTGTGTGTTCGAAGTAGAATTTGAGAATACCTTGGACAGAGTTGAGTCATTTGATATTTTGGTATTGAATTCCCCATTTTCAATCAAGTTTATTTGCCGGTCACCCAATACCAAGTTTAAGCCTTGGTTTTCGGTGGTTGTTATTATCTCTAGATTATGTGTAGTTGCTGATGAGCTATTATCAGAAGAACGTAAAGTATTCGAATAACTTGTGACTTCAGTAAACGTTGAGCGTACAAATTTAGTAGATGATACATGTTCAACTTCTGTCTTTGTGATCACAATTAATTTGTCTGAAATTTCAGTATCAGTTTCAGGGACTCGGCTACTTGTTGTAAGACTGTTTGGGGGTGTCGAATGTAATTCTGTAGATTCTAAAGTCTTTATTACTGTTGACTTTTCTGGTGACTCAGTGATCGTTACATAAACAGTGGTTGGATTGAGGGTAATATACACAGTTTTTTCCTTTGTGATGACATGCTCTTGAAGGTCAGGATCCTGAAATCCTTGTTCTACTTCTATAATATTTTCATTATTTAATAAGCTATCCTGGAAAGCTGTAGCATCGAAATCATAAGAAAAAACAGCTATCAGATTGAAGGTTAGCAAAAAACAGAGTGTAGTATATATTCTGCACCTCATACTAGCAACTTATTAGTTTACAGTTTTACAATACTAAAAGAGTGTTAGGAACGAAAATCCTCAAAAAAAAACTACGAAGGCAACAATCTTATTTGAGTTCCCATTTTCAATTTTTAGAATCTAAAAATACATAAATTCAATACAAAAACCCCATATAGCAGTGTGTTCTGTATGATGCAAGTTTTATCAGGTTCACAAACCAATTTCAATCCAAGCATCAAGGTATAGATCTAATAAGCAAGATGCACTCCAAGCTTGGGTTGGACTAGAGTCTTGGCACAAAGATCCATCCTTATTGGTTAGCTCTGTTAATCCAGCCCATTCACTTTGATGTAACCATTTTTTGTGTTCAGCTAATCTTCTCCAAAGTAGTTGTTGCAAATAGGATGCCTCTTCGCCGACATCTCTCTTCTCTGGTGTTTCTTTTTGAAGCATGTAAAATGCTCTCATAAAATATCCGTAAATCCAAACCCATTCAGGACCTTGATGATAGTTTCTACCTTTTGACGTCTTGAAATCATTATTATCAATACTATTATGGTAATATGGTCTATATTCTAAATCTTCTGGATCTAATGTTCTTAGACCAATAGGACCTCTTAATATTTTATCCGTATTATTAATTGCTGTAAATGCGTGTTTATGATCAAACATGTCACTGGCTACAACGTATGCAATCGGGAAGTTGCCTCTTAGTTGATAATCTTCATACTCTTTTGTACTTCTGAAAAGATCTTTGTATATGCCCCGTCGATGAACAATACTTGGATTTATTTCATATTTCACATCATCAGCTGGGTCTTGCGGAACCCAAAAGCATCTTTCAAAATTATCAAGCATAAGCTGGTTCCATTTCTTGAAGGTAACAGTTTCGCCATGCTGATTGATTACAGAATCATATTTGAATAATCCTTTTTCATTGAGTTCGATAACAAATTTCAATGCACTTTTGACCAAACCATTGATTTCAATTGCAGCACCATTTCTTGGAGTTCCTGGATAGCCTTTATTGCCTGCTTTTTCTGATTCACCCATCTTATCCATCCATGTACCACAATTCCACTCATTTCCACCAAAAACCAATCCATTTTCCCAATCAACATAAATCTCAACATTGAAACCTTCATCTCGCATCTGTGAATCAATTTTAGGACCAGCGTTTGCTTCTCTAAATTTAATTCCTTTGGCGTGTCTGCTCAGAATTTCATAGATGATTTCTTCAATAGTTGTTTCTGATTCAAATGCCCGTTTATCATATAAAGGTACCCATGTATCATCCAAAGGAAATCTCCGCTTCACTTTCTCTTTCAAGATGTTACATCCCGAAGGCACGATTTTGATATAATCCTGAATAAATTGTAGATAAAACCAAGCAGCATCTCTAGCATTGTATCGAGGTTCTTTTCCAGAGCCTAGTAGATTAGGAATTAGGCCATGTTTGAGAGTTTTTGCAAAACATAAGATGTGATCTTTGGCGACATCGTATCTTCCTGTAGCTAGTAATAACCCTCTAGCGGAGATGAAAACATCCCTACCCCAGCACCTCATAAAGTCGTAACTAAAATGAGGCAATCCAGCAGCTAAAGATGGTAGTTTCTCAAAAGGGTGAATAGAAGCTGAATTGGTCAGTCCAACCATCTGAATCGAAACAAGCGCCAAACTTTGAATGAAAACAGTGGAGTTTTGAATTTGGGGTGACATTTTCTTCAATGCAGTAAATCTTAAAGCTTCATAAGCAACACCAACAATCAAAGCAAAAAATCTAGGTATCATAAAATTTGGTATAACTTTGATACGCTGAAATCTTGATTCAAGCCATTCTCTAAATGTTTTTATAGAATTACTATCACTTTCGTAATATTTCAGTCTTTCAGTGACATAATCCAAAGCCCATTTACCTCTCCGCAAATGATCAGCAATTGGATGTGCTAAATCGTTAGAGTCGATAACATCTCTCAAAACTGATATCCATCCTTGAATACCAGCATAAACTAATTTACCGTGATTTGGAATGTCATATACACCAGCTCTCCCACAAGATGCGTCTCTCTCTTCAGATTCACATTTGTATAAAATAGCATTGATATCAACCAAAGTTAAGCCCCTTGCAGCTTGAATTGCACCAGTCCTGACAAAATCATCCAACTCTTCATTACATCCAATTGTCTCGGTTGAAACAACAGCAATCGATCCCTGTGGAAAATATTCTGGAATACTTACGTAAGTGGTTTCAGATGTTTCGTCAAAAACGCAAGATAAAGTATCAAGAGCAAAAAGTTCTGTTTCAATTGGGTGAATATATCCATCTTTTATATCATCCGGGTCATTATAGTTTTTCCTAACTAGTGCATAAGAGAAGAAGTGCTTTGCTCTTATACCTTGCAACGCAATTGGAGCTAGTGATTGTTCACCATCTTGATAGAACTTAGTACGAGCAATTAACAGGTAGCCACGCCCTGATTTGGCATTCATTCTATGAATTGTAATAAACTCATGTTCATGATGTACATACATTTCATTTCTTTCAGCATCCTCAACACTTTGATTTGCAATTTCATGTCTGATGTCACTTAACATCCTTTTCACTTTTGATATACCCATATCAGTACTATAGGTATACTTCCTCGTTTCATTGACGACATCTAATAGTCTAGGATAACCCTCATCAAATCCCATTGTAGTACCGTTGGCACATGAGCAGAAGGACACAAGAGCTGCCGTTGGTAGTGTATCTTCAACTGTTCTCTTTTGAGCAGGAGTCTCGTTATCATGAGTACAATCCATGAAAAGAGCATGAGGCGCTTCTGATGTTACAATTTGTGGGATAGGAATTTCCGATTTAGACTTTATGTCTTCCGAGCAGCTCTTAAAAAATGTTTGTTTATCTGCAGGGTATGAAATAGAATCCAATGGTAACCATCTAAAGGATCCTAATGGACGACCTCCATGTTTATGGCATAATCTGGATAGCTCACCAACAGAATGAGCCTGCATAGCTTCCCTAACTAACGAGGAAATACCTAGTCTCTGCACATAAAGAATATCATATTCTTCATTACCTGTAAAGAGCTCTGCGACAACATACAAGTTCGGATTGACTGACCTAGCAGCATCGAGCATTGCTGTACCAACATGTATGGGAGTTGAGTGGCAATTGTCAATTCTAAAACCATGAAACAATTTTGCTGACATCTTTGCATACTGGGACATCCTTTCCCAGAGATAGGGCGAATCTTCAGGTTTAGACCCATAACGTAGCTTTACACAATCTCCCCAAACAATAACTTCTCTACGAAGATAAGATTTTGATTTATTTGAGGCAAAATCTATCAGTGGGTTGCCACCCCAAATCCAACCATTATTAGCTAAAGCCCAACTTTTACCATTCTTATCTTTGAACCTAGTGAAGTAAGGTTCTGTTAACGGAGAACTTAATGTAATTTCACCAAGCTGTGGACCATTGCAATCAAGTCTAAGGTATTTAATTCTGTTGTATAACTGGGTACAGATTGCAAGGTTATCATCATCATACTCATGATACAGAGGTAAATTTATCTCGTCTAAAATTCTTTTGGCGTCTATCTTTATCGAAGAGAAATCAGTTTTTTCACCATGCAATGACGCAAGAAGATTTGCAAACTTATTAGAATCTAGTTTGTGCGCAAATCTTTCACCTAACACTTTGAAATCAGTCTTTTTACATTTTTCGACTGTAAAATGAGCCAATTTTGGTAGATCATAAATATAATCTCTTGGAATTGTGATTCTTTCAAATGTGGAACCAATGTTCCTCCATACTTCTTCAAGCTCCGTCAAATGAGTTGTGACATCCACGATATAATATTGCCATAACTTCAACTCGCCTAAAACATGAATTTTTATACTATCCATAATTTTTTGTAACTGAAATTCATCATTGATTATTGTATTAAAGCCATGTTGTTTCATTTCAGAACTAAACTTAAGAAGCAATGAATCTAATTCCATTGCAGATAATAGATGTGGGGCAGTTTCTGCGTTATAACCAGATTCTGGATGTTCACGTAACCATTCCGAATTATTAGCTGTATGATTGAAAACAATATCTGTCATTGATAAAATACCATATTGTTTCTCTAATATATGCACCATTTCAATGATATCTTTTTCCCCATTTTTGAAAATATCTGAATCAAATTCGAATTGGTCATAAATGGAGTAAGGAGAGTTTGATTCACCTCGTTTTTGAAGTGGAGTAAAATGTATCATATTATAACCCTTATCACTTATGTGCTGAAACAGGGGCATCCAATCTTTCTTCAAATCATTTCCGACCCATTTCGAAATAACTGATTGCATAGTCACTGAGTTCAAGGTGAGATATTCATCATTAATGAAAAGTGAAGGTGGTACAACAAAGTAGAAAGTTTTAGTTTCAACGCACATTTCAGTTTCCTCATCATCTAAATGATTATACGAAAAATAATAGGAATAAGAGCCGGGATTGTAAATGTTAATATCTATTGCTATATCTTTGTGGACAGAAGGTTTCACTTCTATGGGGTGAAACTTGTATCTATCAAAATTATCTGATGCTTTCAGTGGAATATTAGTCCAAACCCGTCCATCATTACAAATTTTCGAGCCTGCAACTATATATAATCTTAATATAAATAATGGATCTTCGATGGATGCATTTGGAGCTGGTGGACAAGCAGGAAAAGTTAAGACACCAGCTGTGGAATTGGATACCAAAGGTTCTCCTTCGTTTCCAATTCTTAAAAGAACAATCTTCGGCATCTCTTTTCAAACTTCAAAAACGAGTGATGTTCCAGCTAGTCAAATGAATGGTAAATTTGCTTTGTTCAAAAAAAAAGAATGTAAAAGCAATGGTAGGTACTATTTATGGGAGAGCTCTTGTCCCACACTTATAATATTCCGAAAACTCAGGCAATGCCCTCAGAACAATAAGACAGGCTGCAAAAATGTAAAAAAAGCGGCGATAGCATTGAGACCGTAGCAAAAAAAAAGTGGCTAGTTCTCCGACCCGTTTCAAAAAGATACTTTCGGAGTTGAGGAAGACAATCATCAATAACACTATATACTAGAAGTAAAATGTTCAGATAAAGTATACGGATTTTATGGAAAGATTGGAGGAGGTGGAAATACATAAACAGTTTCGTTCCGAAGTAATAAATGTATGCTTCTGTCATTATGAATGCAGATGTCAAGGTCAGAATCGGTTACGTCAGGATATATCTTGATGTATTCCTCATATAAAGGAGCAAAAGGATATTCGTGGACAAGAGATGCAATTTTTATCAAAGTATTATGATTGTGCTCACTGCTATTATAGTTTGATAAGCTACACCTATCGAGCAACATCAGTCTGATCCTGTTGACTATTGGTTCCGAGTAGCTGGTTGAGTTATCGACTGACTTATTTGAGTCGACCAGTGGCTCGTATGTACTTTTCAAATTCCAGATTTGAACTGCCAAATGTGTCCTGTTTATCAGCACTACATACTTCCCTCGTCTAACTAACTTTGGGTAGCACATTGAGTTCTTTCTCTGTGTAGTCTGCTTGTCACTATCACTAAAATTCAAAAGTTGAAAGCTGTATTGTGATTTGTGAGAAATAGTAAACTTCAGTGCATCAAATCCATAAAAGTCTAGCAATAAAAGACAAGTAAAATGTAATTTTGTACTCCCCTCAGAACTAGGCATTGTTTCAATTTGTACGGATATGAATTTAGAGTACTTGTTTCCGAGTATATCAAAAAATAAACCAATTTCCTTGCTCAGTTGCTTCCCTGCTAAGCACGTAAGGAAGTGTTGTGTTTGAGCATGAGATCGAAGAACGGAGTTAATCATTAGTAGAATTGCGGGTTCTAGGTATTCATCCCATTGATGATTTTCTGTAAGAAGATACAAATTCAAGAAGTTGATGATAAAGAGTTTTGTTTTCAAAGAGCTCGTAGTGGACTCTAGTAATGCTGTTATTGAAAGGGTTGTTTCCAATACATTGGCTCCAAGGAGTTTCGAAAAGACTTTAGTGATTGTTTTGTATCGTGACTTCAAAAGCGATTCTTTACTTAAAACTGCCATAACTAACCAATACAAAGTATGCAAATGTATAATCTTATCAGATACAATCCCTTCTATAATAGATTGCAAAATATACTCCTTGTAAGAAAGCATCCACACAGTGATTTGTGAGATATTATTGGGAGATAGGTTGTTTAAAAGTTTGGGGCAAACTGCAATGAGAACAGCTATAGCTGGCATTTCAAAATCAACGGAAAAGGTTTGACCAAAGGTTTCAAAAAACTTTGTAAAAGCAAAATATCTTTTTTCAATCAAATTGCCAAAAATATTTTTCAGTTTGTTGATATCCAAATTATCAATTGCAGAACTCAGACAAAAAAATTTTGTCCAGAAGGAAACAAAAAACGAATCTGTTTTTTGACTAAGAGTGGTTAATACAGTTTCCTCTATGTCATCTGAACCAAGAAAATGAAGTAAAAGCAATTGAGGAAAAGCAGAAAGATTAAGTGCGGAATGTTTGCAGCTAACTTGAATCTCATCAGATTTTATTCGATAAGTAAGAGTGTGGTCCGTCCTATGTAAACATCGTATGTCAACAGTTTCAAAATTATTGAAAAGTGTATCCAGTATCTTATCTTTTTTGTTCCAAATTTGAATTTGCTCACTTGAAGAAGAACAACTTGTGAGTTCAAAAGAATTTAAATCTATGTTTCTTGAGCTAGTGCTGGACTTTAGTTGAATCATGTTATTCTCAGGGCAATAATTTACTTCATCAATATCGCCAATGTAAACTGTATTTGTACCAATTAGTCCATGATTAACAGGATCGACAATTAAAACGCTTGTATAAGTTTTACCCAGAAAGAGTAGTAAATTATTGTCTTTAATGTTGTTTACAACGGGCGTCATATCAATCAATTCAAATTGGGGCTCAACGAATAATGTTACAACTTCATTGTCATTATCATCCATTAAAACCAGTCTTCCATTAATTATCGTTATTTTGATAATAGAATTAGAAACACTAAATGTTTTGAAAAATTGTGGCTCGTTTGATTTCCTTTGTAAAAGTTTACAATATTCAGCTTCTTTACTGTATACTGAAACTTCCTTTGTTGAAATACCAATGATACCACGTTCATTCGCAATTACATGAGAGAAAGAAGAGTGATGTTTCAAATATTGAATTTGATCTCCATCTAACATTATCACATCTCCTTTATCTGTAAGAAAAATCACTATCGATCCATGAATGTAGAAATTCTCCACTTTTGAGTCGAGGTTAAGAATGGATTTAGCATGCCAGCCATATTTTGTCTGTTCCAATTTTGAAAATCCTTTCAGCTGAATTATCAAAATATTTCTTTCAATAATGACTAAATTTAGCACTGGTCCTAGTTTATCATTGAGTGATATCTTGTTTATTGCGTTGTAGTTCAGAGAAACAAATTCATCTCTAGTAGAAATGAATGACTGATATCTTCCCACTTCATCTATTGCTGTAACTCTGGTAGTAGATTCCAAAAAAAAGGATACTGGCCTAAAATTTAGATATAGCAACTTGGATGCAAATTTGATTTCATCTCTAATATGCAGCAATTGGCAGTACCTTGATTCATGATAAAGAACCAAAATAGAACGTAGATGGCACATACGAGTAAACTCATTATATATCTCGAGCTCCTGTTCAACACAATTTGTTTCAAGGTTCAAGACAAGGAGTTTCTCTGAAGCAAGAATGATCAATTTGTCATTGTAAATAGCAATATCGATTATCTTGCGGATATTAAGTTGTACTATTCTGATCAAAGCACAGTCGTAGTAAAAGAATAAAGAGTTTGATAAACTTGACTTCAAATCAACCATAACTAATATATCTTTGTAGCTTACATATATGCATTCTTCATCAAAACTTTCAACAATAGTTTCATATTCAACATATTTAAAATTACTGCAAATGTCTAACATAAAAATATCATCGGACGGTGTTGTTTTCCCTGATTGATCATTAAACTCAATTGCATTAACCGATGCATCACTAAATAACTTCAAAGATTCATCCACTAAAGCAGTAGAAATCAACGGAAGATCCATCAGAAATTGATCATTGATGCTAATTGTGTTTTGAAGAAAGCTTAAATGGCCAGTTCGGAGATGTGCGGTAACAAAAGTAATAATAATAACTTTACTATCACATCATAGGGTGCGGCAATCAAAAATTGCATTTTATCCACACAAATCATAAAGAATAAAAGCTGAATAAGAGTTACCGAGTAATCCGTTAAACTGTACGGTAATTCCTTTTCATAGGTTCTTGCTACAGATCCTCAATTTGTTAAAGATCCCCTTAGATTAACGATAAACTTGTTGAGATGAGCATATAATTCACGAGTTGCAAAGGAAGTTGATGGTATATATTGGAAATTATATAATTAACTATAGTAAAGCTTTAAAAGTAAGATGTGAAACAATTTTCAAAAAAATTGTTGAGAAGAGCTCAGAACTTAATGGCCTTGTTCTTCTTAGAGACTTTCTTCTTCTTATAATTCTGTGATCTTGATTTTCTCCAGCCGTGGGTTTTCACTTTCACCAGTTCTGCGGCATCAACTGCTAAAGCTGGCTTTGCATCATCAGTCTCCATTTTGGAGTCATCATTAACAAGATTCTGCTTCTGATTTTCGAGGTTTTCCTTTAACTTTTTAGCTAGTCTTTCCGCTCTTTCCTTTGCAGTCTTGACGTAGTCAGAATTAGGATTGGAGCATTTGACCTTTTTAGACACTTTTTTAGATTTAGACCTTAATGAATGAGCCATTGCGTTGATGGTAGTGTGCCTTAAGATGGATCCATCATCATCAAAGCCAGTGTGGAAAACTTTTTATCTATACAAAACCTGAAAAGGGAAGTCTCGAATCTCCATTTGCTGTCACGTGCTCTGCATTTGAAAAACCCGAGCCGCCAACTTTCCCGTCGATCGACGCGGAAACGGTTTGTGTGCGGTGCGCGGGTCCCACTGCCGCTTCCGTTTTGAGCAGTTACGCGCTTAGAATGAGCAACACGCAGTCACGCTGGTGTGGCTCCTTCCCGATGCGGCAACTGCGGGCCCAAGAGCCCCCTCCCGTGCAATTCTCGCGCCCGGCAGGAGGCCTCTGCAGGCAGGAGAGGGGCCTGGTATATACGTTTTTCCACATCTCAACCTAGCATATAGGCAATCTCTTATTGCTAATTTCACAAGACAAGTATTGAAAATGTATGTACCAGCTACAGAAATTGTGAAAATGAAATGTCCATGGTGGTATTGTGACTGATTACTGAATCTTCGAACCATAACGAAAGATACAAACTCAAATAACATTTCAGATTATCCATGAGAAAAACTTTTCAAATAAATGACTCGGCAGTGTTTTTCAATTGTAAAGTAACAGTTAGAAGGATAAACTAATTGTTAGCTATAGTCAGTACATTGTATCCTCAATTTCCCATTGAATATGTTTTATTTCCATGTTTCATCTCTCAAAACAACATCTATAGGTCAAGGAATACTATCAGTGTCGTCAATCACCATATTCTATGATTTCACTCAGATTCTTCCTTAAGCAGATTACTAACATTGTTTCATCATCTTATTATGTTATAGGGCTAACCTTCGTTTGCAAAAAAGACTTGCTGCTTCCGTTTTAGGTTGTGGTAAAAGAAAGATTTGGTTAGATCCAACTGAAACCACTGAACTTGCTCAAGCTAACTCAAGAGCAAACATCAGAAAGTTGTACAAGAATGGTACCATTGTAAAGAAGCCAGTCACTGTTCACTCCAGAGCTCACGCAAGAGCTTTAGCTGAATCCAAAAGAGGTGGTAGACACATGGGTTACGGTAAGAGAAAGGGTACTGCTAACGCAAGAATGCCAACTCAAGTCTTATGGATGAGAAGATTGAGAGTCTTAAGAAGACTGTTAGCTAAATACAGAGATTCTGGTAAAATTGACAGACACTTATACCACACCTTATACAAATCCGCCAAGGGTAATGCTTTCAAGCACAAGAGAGCTTTAGTCGAACATGTTATCCAAGCTAAGGCAGAAGCTGCAAGAGAAAAGGCATTAAAGGAAGAAGCAGAAGCTAGAAGATCCAGAAACAGAGCTGCAAGAGAAAGAAGAGCTGCAAGATTAGCTGAAAAGAGAGATGCATTACTCAACCAAGCTTAATTTTAATTGAATGTTGTATTCAGTTATCATTCTAGTGAACGTTATGTACATGCTGTTTTATAATAAAATTTCCATATATCTTTTATATAATTGATCTCAAATTGCTAATTTAGTCCCTCTCGTTGTAAGATTTTTCCCAATAATAAATATCATACATAATCTTATATTACAGAAAATTTGGTCTGTCGCACTGGTCTCTATTAAAATGATCTGTAAATTGATAAAGATCACAGTTGATCATCGAATTATCAAAAACATTCTAGTTTCAAAATCTTTCCACCTTTAGTTCCTTTGTTTGCCACATTTCACTCTGCATAATTGATTCCCGTTTAGCTGATCTTTCCTAAAATGTCTAGCCTAAATGATATATCAATAAATGATAGTGATTCAAATATTGACTTGAATGCTCTGGAGTCTGATTTAGAATCTTATTATAGTTCTGACGGCTCAGATTTATCATCCACTAGTTCTGTTCGACATAGATCGGAAATTCAACAACCAGTTTTGCCCGCATTTGTACCATCACATCAAAATACAAGAAATAAAGATTTAAGTCCACATAATGAAAGTGATCTCCCAAATCCCCAAATAAATAGAACATCTTATCAGGGGTCTTTTAATCTATCAAATAAAAGTAATAGTAACAAGAATTCTAATAATATCTCATCAGCTAGAGTTGAAAGTAGTACTACAGATAATTTTACTAATACTTTGAGTAATACCTTAACAAATACTGATACATATTTCGGTGATGAATATGAAGAATATAATCAAAATAAGGAATCTTTCAGCGACTCTTATTCTTATGATTATATGTTCACTGTTAAATCTAAGCCAGGAGATAAATTAAAAACTTCATGGTCCAATGCAATGCAAAATGAACGACAATATAAAGATTTACAAATAATAAATGAAGTTTCAAAACTTCAAAATCTCAATTTTTTTTCCCTTGATTACACTAATAATTTGGAAACTTTGAAAATATCTCAGCTTGCACTTTTGAAGGACATGTTGAAATTAAGTGAAAACTCTCTTGATGAATTTTTTAAAATTTGGGATACTATTGATACAAATAAATTTGCTGATGATGTTTTCTCATCCGAAACTCATTCAATGTTTAGTCCAGATTCTTCTGAAAATAAAGAAGTAATCAATGAAAGCAATATGACAATTGATTCAGATGAGAAAGAAGTTAGAGTAAATGAGAATTTTTTTGATATAAATCACAATCAAGGCTTTGAATTGTTGGAACAAAGAAAAAACGTCATACTTTCTGATTTAGAGAAAATCAACGAATGTATTGAGCAAATTGATACCTTTACAAAATCAATGTGGTCCAGTATATGACATACGTATGGTTATTTTGAATAATTTGCTGAAAACTTACAATGTATTATTATATAGAAAAAATTAATTGTTGATTGGGAATGGCGTACTTTGGTTGAAGTAAAACTGAAATTGGTGTGATGAAGTAAACTGCAAAACATTGGGGAAAATTCTAGACCATTACAAACATTTGAAATGTAGAAACAAAAATAAATTTTATGTACACAAAGTTACCTTGTGTTAATCTTAAAAACGTGATATGAAGCTGATTGGCTATTCTTCCTCATCGGATGAACCAAGATATTGGGCATATTCTTCAGCAGATGCAAAAGTAGGTAATTCTGACAACTTTACTCTCTTGTTTTTATCCTCTGAGTTTTCCAATTGTCTCTTCTTTGATTTCTTAGTGTCCTTCTCTGAATCACTAGAGTAGACATCACTATCTTCATCCTCTAACAAAGCCTTAACATCTTCATCATCAGATGAAATTGTACCAGAGGTTTCCTCTTCCTCTTCCTCTTCCTCTTCAGCAGCAGAAGTGCCACTATCTAAATCATCAACTGTTCTTAACCTTACTAATCCTTCTCCTTCTCCTTCACCCTCTACTTCGTCATCTTCATCTGTCAAGCTATAGATATCATCATCGTGTAGTTCAATTTTCTCTTCCTCTTCTCCGTCTTCTTCTCCCTCTCCACCTCCTTCAACGGGCACTTCATCATCTTCATCGCTAAAGTCAGACATATCAAAATCTGATAATTCATCATCAAAATCATCCTCATCATCACCTTCGATATTAGGATTACTAGCAACTAATGCATTCCAAACGGTATCTTCATCCAAATCAGAAGTTTCTTCGTACTCATCAGTAGTTGCCTTTTCATTAAGCTCTTTATCAAACTTTGAGCGCATTAGCTTCTCTTGTTTGCTGCTAAAATACTGGTAAAAAAATGTATCTTCTGGTTTAATTTGACTTGCTTTCTTGGCTAACCAATCTTCTGTGTTTGCAGGAATATCAGTATTTTCAACACCAGTAGCACGAACTAATAGATTACCAGTATGAGCACCACCTAAAGGTTGCATAATAGATGAACCTTTCAAATTTGCCTTACCCTTAGGCTTCTTATATACAAATCTATCAAGGAAATGAGCCAAAGTGTATAAACCCAAATCAGGTTTAGAAATAGCTTTCCTTTCAGCTTTACTCAAATCATCGAAATTCAAAAAGCTTTTGGCATATGTTTGGACAGTTGGGTGATAGTGTTTTGAAAAGTACTCAATTTCCCATAATGAAGATTTTTCAGCATGTGCAAACTGAGGATCTCTCTTTCTTGGATCATAGGTTTGCGCTTCTGTTATGGTGGCAACTACTTCATCTAAAGCTTCCTCTTGCTCAAATTTTTTGTTCAATTCATCATCCATCGGAGTATTTAAGAATAAGTTTCTGATTTGGGGTACTTCTCTTTCCAATTGAATCAAAAGAAAGATCATACCAGCAATTGTTCCTATGTTCAACCAACTCAAACAAACCTGTGAGATTCTCTTGACAAATGCAAGTACTCTTTCAATTTTAGTATCAGAAGTAAGAGATTTGTATAAAAGATTCAAATAAATACCCTGCTTGGATGATGTTAATAATCTTTCGTCCCATAAGGATTCGTATAAAGTTCTGAAGTATCTGTCCCTATGTTTCTCATCAGCAAATTTGGCAGTTATAGTTTGAACCAAAATAAGAGCTTGAACTGAAGTATTGAAATTTAGACTGTGAGTAATCTTATAAAGCACATTCAAGTGATTTTCAAATATATTCGTTGGAAAGTTTGAAAATGGAAAGGCACGGTTTAAACCTGTTAATATAGCAGCAAACAATTTAGAATTCTTCTCTTCAACAATTTCACTCTCATCTTTTGTTACCTTAACAGATTTACCACCCTTTTTACCTCTTTTAACTTTCTGCTTTCTTCGACCCTCTTTTTGATGCTGCGATTCTTTCAACTTACCTACATTTTCATCATCAGTTTTGACCAAAAGTTTTTCAAAGAGAGCAAAATATGCATCAACTAATTTGTTGGCCAGATTTTCATCTTTATTTGTTAAAATTGTTTGATTCAAAGTATTTATAGAATAGTAAAGTGCGTGGTGATCGTTATTAGATCTGAAAACAACATCAATCACTGCTTCGCAAACGATCTGTTTCATTGCAGGATGTTCTTGTTCCACTAAGAGAATTTGATAAGAGGTTTTCGATGCCACTTTATTATCAATATCACCTAATTTATTAACACCTAATCTCAACAAATTTGCTTCTTGCTCAGGTTTGGCCTTCAACAAAGCAAAAATGTGAGTTACAACTTTCATTCTGACATACAAAATGGAGTCGTGTGATAGTTTTTCTAGTAAAGAGATAAAATCAAAATAAAGACTTTTCAGATGGTCTTCAAAATACATCAAAATCAGTTGTGTATCAGAAAGGTTGTGGCTTAATGGTTGTTTTTTGAAAGGCTTCAATTTTCTGTCAGGAGGCAAGATCGTATTGACCAACAAATCAACAACAGCATCAATACATTGCATTGCAGCAGTTCTGGACTTCTTTTGACACATGCTAAATAGATTATCAAGAGCTCTTAAATTGTGTAGTGGAGCTTCTTGAACTAGCAAGGTTAAAGCAGAAATCTTATCCGATAGGGTACCGCCTGTTAATATCTGTGATAAGAAACGTTTTTGAGAAGACGATTTGTTAAATTCTTCGTCATAAACTCTATTTTCCTCCTCAATTAATTTTTTAGCTTTTTCATAAAGCTGATCAATATCCTGGGGTTTCAACGATCTATCTGGTGAAATCATATTTAAGTCTAGTGGGATATTGTACCAATCGCTTCTGGGATCAACAATAAGCTTGTCAGAGATAACAGATTGAAGATTGGTAACTTTATCAGAATTCTGGGATTTGAGGTTAGATTTAGAGTCAACAGCAGATTCTTCATCAGCTTCCGAACTATCCTGGTTTCCGTCTATTTTGCTTTCCTCCACTTCTTCTTCTTCTTCTTCATCGCTATCATCGTCTTTTGATTCTTCTGATTCTTCGGTTGATGATTCTTGGGAATTTTCTTCAGATTCGTCTTGGGATTCCTCTTCAACTTCTTCTTCTGATTCTCGTTCAGATTCCCCTCCCAGTTTTTCGTCCATTACTAGTTCAGGAACATTATCGTCATCAATAACAACTTCCTCCACATTATGGCGTGAAAGACCAATTGATTTCATAAAGTCATTCAACTCACTTTTCTTGAGAGATTTAACGCTCACATCATCTTCAAATTCTTGTTCACTTAATTCATCAACATCTGCAAAATTTTCAACTAGCTTGATATCATCTTCAGTTGCACCTAATTCAAGCGCTTCTTGACGAAGCAAATCATTAATTGGAACGTGGTCAGAACTGGTCGAAATATTATTTTTTCGGTCTTTCACTTTATTGGCTTTGTCTTTACCATCTTTGTTATTGCCTGATGTTGTCAGGGGCTTCTTTCCATTCTTTTCTTTACTTTTTTTCAGTATGGCATTGGAAACTTTTTCTTTCAATGATGCGAGATTCAACCTAGCCCCTTCCATTCTTGGGATCAGGATTAATTGTAAAGAATTTTGTTTGAGTATAGTTCAACTATTTCTGAAAAGTGCCAGAAAATTTTCTAACTGATAAAAAAAAATAATTTTTCAACCTGATCTTGTCAGAAAATTGAAAAAAAATTCCCTCCGTCCGGGATCGAACCAGAGACCTCAAGATGTCTAATAACCTTTGTTAAGGTAACTTATTACAGTCTCGCGCTCTTCCAACTGAGCTACAGAGGGATTTCAAAAATTTCAATTTTTCGTGTTTGCTATTTTTTTATAGTTGCAAGTTTTCCGAAAAGATTTTTTTCCTGAATGAGATGATTCCCTTCGTATACGACAACACAAACCATGAATTTTAACATATAAAATGAAGAAGCAGAGAACGCAGGATTCCCAATTCTAACCTACATACATAAAGTGAGAACTTTTCACTCTGTATATGACCTCCCTGTACATGAATTTCGTTATAGGTTACAGATCTTTTTATTTAACAATGTCCCAAGAAATGTTTACTCAACTGCAAGCCAAGATAGCTGGTAATAACACTCTCTAACTCCCCTATTTTCGTTATGTCGATGTTCATTGATTTCATCATCAGTATGAAACATCGTTCATGAATGCCTAACTCCTACCAAAACGTTTTGTTTCTTTATAGAGACATGTGCAGCTAAACTTCAATCCTTGTTCCACCTTTAAGGCTATAATGTGTGGTAGAGAAATTCTGACTTCATCGATATACTGTCCACGTTTGGCGTATGCACAACAAGGGAACAATATACCGAGATTCGCCTGATCTCAAGATGATCTTGAGTATTTGATATACTGCTTTTGTACACGATGAATCTTCCACGAAACACCGCTAGCGAATTTGCTAGCTAACCAGACTAGAAGCCACATTATTTTATCAGACTTTCTCAACTCTAAAGCAGTAGTTGTTGGATGATCTTTTATAGAAACGAATGGGTAATGTTAAGTAATTTTTGTAAAATAGTTGAATAAGTACTTTTAGTTGTTTGAAAAATAATTTTAGAAGCTATAAAATATGTATTATTGTTCCAGCACAAATACAAGGGTGAATGCGTTTCTTCAAACGTTTAGGAGCTCAATTTTTACCACATAAATTTACTTTAGTATTATAATGCGTATAATAGATGCCTACTAAAAGGCACCTCCCAGTATCCATGTGCACTTTGTCTCAACTTTCTTCTCGTCTTCTTCATACAATTTACGAATGTCAAATAGTGATTAAAACCCACCAATACTTCACATAACAAATGTGTAAAAATATTCCAGAGACAGAAATTTTCTGTATAAATTGAGCCAATTCCAACCTTTAATCATGACAGTGTGTTTTTACTATTGTATACAAAGCAAAACATCCATAACATGCGTTGAAACTAAGAAAATTAACTAGGAATTTCGTCATCGTGCAATCCCACCGTTGTTCACGTAATCTCAATGGGAACCTCTAATTGTTGAATTTGAAACCGCCGACAAAAGTAGCATACCAGACATATAGATTGTTACTATACTTGAGATAGCGTTGCTCTCCAAGTAGGTTGGTTCTACTATGGCCATTGCTACCAATTGGTTCTGGGCGCGGCATTATTATTAATACTAACAGTAGAGCTCGCGTGTTGATATAAATTATATATATTATCAGACACCTTTCGCTGATAAGAAGTTTTCACATGAATAAAACTAAATTATTAAACAGTCAATTGAAGTGATTCAAGCGAGAAACTTATAGCTACAGTTATAAAAGTTTAGGAATGAGTAAACTTTTCAGCAAACCTCTGGAAATCAATATCCAACTCAATGAACCACCGATACATTTGAAATACTCACCGATAAATCCTGTTGTGAAGGGAACGATTCGAATTAAATTTAACGAGCAAATCAAAAAGATTTGTCATATTTGTTATGGTATACAGGGTAGAGCACAAATGGTTTATTATGCATCTGATTTAAGTTTTATTGGCTTACAAACTACTGTAGTTAATCGCAGACTTGTTCAACAAAATGTTGATTTTTTCAATATGAATAAATCAATTCCATTGGATTCTCCAAGTTACAGGAAAAGCGATACAGCTAAATTTGGGGACAGCGGGAAAGTTGACCATCAGATGAACCAGTTGAAGAAAGAAGAGAAAAATTATAATTTCAATGAATCAGAATATCTTGAATGTGATTTTAATTTTGTGTTTCCCTTAGATGTTCATTTGCCAAGTAGTACTAAAAGTTATGGAAATATTGACGGTGATGTGAAAATCAATTACGAAGTTTATGTTGAAGTTTTCAAAATGGGGAAATTCTCAAATAAGCCTAAATCATATTATTGTAGTTTCAAGCCAATTTATTTTCAATCAGGTTTGGATCCTAAGATACCTAAAAGTATAAATACATTGAAATATAGGAAAAGTGAAGTTTTCAAAAATAAATTGAAAAGATTTTATTTCGATGAAGATAAGAAAGCTTTGATACCTAATTCTATGAGTAAAAGTCACAATAAGACGAAATTTATTAGGAAATTATGGGATAATAATTACAAATCGGAGAATTATACAATGAATACAAAGACTATACCATTGATTGCAATTTTTGAAGTTGAATCGATTTTCGATCTTGAGAAATCATTCAGTAGCCAGTTCTCATTAAGATTACAAAGTGATTTGAAAAGTGTTGAAATTGGATCGAATCAAACAACAGATTTTGTTTTGAACGGTCAAAGTACTGGTTTAGGGTTGATCAAAATCGAATCTTTGCGAGTTGAGACTCGCAACTCCATTACACTGCAGCACCAACAATTCATGATGAGAGAGAATAGTTTGGAAACGATTCTCAAGATTCAGTTCCATGATCTTTTACTTGATATCAAAGATTTCAGCTACAGTAAGAACAGCGATCTATATGAAATGGAAGTTGATGTGGAGAAACTGGTAGAGAGTGCAGATAAGGATCTGAACCTGTCCTTGATGGATCTTCTCGGAGAGAAAACGGTGATGTGTGCGGGGATAATGGACGGCTGGCTACTCAACCAGGTGGAACTCAGCTTCATCTGGAAGATCACGGACGGCACGGGGTCGCACAGCAAGAGGATGGAGTTCCTGACGACGTCGACGCCGGACTTCCTGCTCGGCATGACAGCTGGCAACGCGGAGATGCAGATGCAGCCCGTGCCGCCCACATACGAGATGAGCAGGGCGGGCGTGGCTGTGCCCGTGCCAGAAATGCCCGTGCCAGAAATGCCCGTGCCAGAAATGCCCGTGCCCGTTTCCGCCCATGCTGCCCCGCAGAACCGGTAGACCGTTGGCGCGGGTATGCGCGGGTATGCGCGGGTGTGCGCGGCACGGGGATCCGAGCAACGGCCCGCGGGGCCCTGTTGGCGGGTCTGCTCGGCTCGGCGATGGATGGCACAGACAGACAGGGCGCTGGTCCAGTCGAGTTGGGTCGATGTCGGTGTTCTGATCCTGCTCTTGTGCAAGCAGAACGCAGAACGCAGCAGTTGCGTGGACCAGCATTTAAGAACAAGCACCCGGCCTGTTCCTGGGCTGCCGTAGTCGGGCCTCTGCTTGCTTTCTCCCTTCTGTCTTTGCTCCTCCACCAGGTGTACTCTTATAAACACAGCTTGCAACACTGCATCATTAGCATATTTCCGTCTTTCTATCTTGTCTTTCCCGTCTGAAACAGAAAAATGTCCCCCGTTGCACTTACTACTACCACTTCTCCTTCCTCTTCTTCATCATCAGGCTCATACCAGCTGCCACTTTCCGAATATGTGTTCCGTAGAATCGAATCGCTAGGCATTCACAACATTTTCGGTGTTCCAGGTGATTACAACTTATCATTTCTTGAACACATCTATTCGGTCCCAAATCTGAACTGGGTTGGCTGCTGTAACGAGCTGAACTCTGCTTATGCTGCCGACGGTTATTCACGTACCATTGGCCATGACAAATTCGGTGTTCTACTAACTACTCAAGGTGTCGGTGAATTGAGTGCTTCCAATGGTATTGCTGGTTCCTTTGCTGAACACGTTCCTATTTTACACATTGTTGGTACAACTCCAACTGCGGCTAAGAAATCTGGTGCTCATTACCATCATATGATCAACGGTATAAAGACTACCGATCCAACTAACCACTATTCTTATGAACAAATGGCAACCAAAATATCTTGTAAAGTGTTATCCTTGACTCAAGATTTATCTAATGTAGCAAATGATATCGATGATTTGTTCAGAACAATCATTAAAACTAAAAAGCCAGGGTATCTTTACATTCCATGTGATCTAGTCAATAATATCATTGATGCATCCAATTTGAAAAATATTCCTGCCTCTTTATTACTCGAAAGATACCCTTCTGCTTCAGACAAAGTTATTGAATCAGTAACTTCTTCAATTGTTGAAAAATTGTTAGGCTCTCAAAATCCTTTAGTTTTATGTGATATACTCTCTGATAGATATGGTTTAACTTCTGAAGTTCAACAAATTGTAGATCACTTAAAAATTCCTTGTTCTAATTCCCTCATGGGTAAATCATTACTGAATGAGTCTGCTCCACATTATATTGGTGATTTCAATGGTGATGAATCAAATAAAATGGTTCAATCTTATGCAAAGAATACAGATTGTTTATTGCATTTTGGTGATTATTATAATGAAATCAATTCTGGTCATTGGTCCCTTTATAATGATATCAACAGTGAAGCAATCATTAGATTGAATCCAGAATATATCAAAATTGGTTCTAAGATTTTTGAAGGTTTATCATTTGAAGATATTGTCCCATCCTTATTAAAGAAATTAAAATCAATCGATGATTTACCAACTTTCTCAATTCCTCAAATTCTATATCAAATTGAACAAATTCCTTCAAATACTCCAATCTCTCAAACAATTTTACTTGAAAAATTACAATCTTTCATTAAACCTAATGATGTAATTGTTACAGAAACTTGTTCTACAATGTTTGGATTACCAGATATTAGAATGCCACAAAATTCAAAAGTTATTGGTCAACATTTCTATTTATCGATTGGTATGGCATTACCATGCTCATTTGGTGTATCAGTTGCTTTATCTGAACTTAATAAAGATTCTAGATTGATCCTTATCGAAGGTGATGGTGCAGCTCAAATGACTATTCAAGAGTTAAGTAATTTCAATAGGTCAAATGTTATAAAACCTTTGGTTATACTTTTGAATAACAATGGTTATACCGTTGAAAGAGTCATCAAAGGTGCTGAAAGAGAATATAATGATATAAGACCTGATTGGAAATGGACAGAGATTTTCCAGACTTTTGGTGCTAAGGATGCGAAAACTTGTGTTACTGAAACTCCTGACCAATTAGACCATGCTTTAGAAAATTATGGTAAGATATCTGATGTTCCTCGTTTAATTGAAGTTAAACTTGATAAACTTGATGTTCCTTGGAGATTCCATAGAATGGTTGGTAATTAATCAAATCGAATTTTTAATATCAATGATTTCTTTATCTATATTTCTGGAATACATAATTTGTATATTATAAATATTCTAACTCGCATTAAAAAAAAAGAGAAAACAACAACTAAAATTAGAATCGAATCAATCAGTTTATTTCTTTTACATATGATAATCGATAAAGTCATTAACCAATAGTTTAACATAATCATCTAATTCTGCAAAAACGTATTCTTTGAAAAAAGTATCATTCAATATGGTACTTAAGAATTTTTTAAATTCTGAAAGTAGTAGATCTTTACGACGTAAACCCTTCTTTGTTTGAACAAAATCTTGTGCTCCATTTGTCGAAATATAAAGTGAAGAAATTAGAACAAGTTTGCTAAATCTTTCTTTACCGAGTTTACCAATTTTTTCAAGTAAATCAACATTATGCGATTTCTTTAAACGATTCTTATTAGTTAATGAAGAATTCTTTAAATTTTTTTCCGAAATATTGGTTGAACTATTTTCAATGAAAAAATCCATTAAAACATCAGTAAAACCATCCATTCCAGCACCATGCGTTTTAAGAATTGAATTAACAATTTTGAAAATTTGAAGTAATAGATTTTTATTCAACCCCCAAGATTCAGTTGATGTATCTTCAATCAAACCATCAAGAATATTAATCAAATAACTTGTATCAAGTCTAATATCTACAATTCCTAAATTAGTTTCCCAAGAAAATAAAAACCCTGGAATTGTATTTGAATGTATGAATGAATTAGAATTGAATATAACTGCTAATTCTAATAAAGCAGTATTTGAATCAACAATATCAAGATAAAAATTATATATTTTAGAATCTTCTAAAAATGAAATTTGATTATCAAAACAATAATTGATTGGAAATGGTTGAATAATATGATTAACTTGAATATATGTTATAATTTCTTTCTCTAATTCTTCTCTCGTTATTGCTAAATTTTTGGAAACTAAATTTTGTCTATAGTCTTTTATTTGTGAAATCATAATATAATGATAAAATGCAGGTAAAACTTTATTAGTTAGCTCTCGAAGATAATTTGTTATTGCAACAAATAATGTATGATCATCATGATGATCATCAACTAGTTCTTGTAATGAATTGTCTAATAACTCATCAATTTTAGGTATACAAGATTTTTTGATAGGAAATTTGAATTTTTCTTCTATATTATAATATTCAGATAAAAGAAATGCATCAGGGTAATCTTTATTTTTAATTATTTGAGGAAATGATGAGATTTTCCAATCATTTAATTTGTTATTTTCATCTATTTTGCTTGTAATAGGTGTATTAGTTGTTTCCTCATCTACAAATGTGATTAGATTTGAAGCTGTAAAATCTTTAACTTCAATCAAATCGGTATCCATATCAAAGAAAACATCAACATCTAATTCTTTCTTTATTCGAGAATCTAAAGTGCCAATAAGTATAGATTTCTCACCTTTAACTAAATCAATATTATCATAATCAATTGTAGGGTAAAAAAGTAAAGATGAAGTTGAGCTGAAAACTGCATTGAATATTAGATATAAAGTTTGAATAAACCGATCAAGTATATTATATGATGTGTTAATAGCGAAAATGGCTATTCTTTTATTTAAAATCAATGCATTAAATAAAATATGAATTGGTTTGATATTTAGGTAAGGTACAATTGGATTCAATTTTTTTGAAACAACTCTTGTCTTTTGCAGTGCTTTGATAAAATCTTTAATATTAGTACTTCTTTGAAGATCAATTCCAAACATGGAAAGTGGAGATGCAACAATTG
Source organism: Pichia sp. yHMH446 (assembly GCA_030555725.1). Lineage (NCBI taxonomy): Eukaryota > Fungi > Ascomycota > Pichiomycetes > Pichiales > Pichiaceae > Pichia > Pichia sp. yHMH446. The sequence goes on from JANIWQ010000054.1 coordinate 36,406, forward strand.
AAGATTTAGATATTTGTATAGGAAATTCAAAGATAGAATCTTCCATAACTTCAATCGTAGTTTTGTAAAAATTACCATGATCTCTAAATTCACGATGTAAATCGTCCGGAAGCGTCAATGATTGATTTGATGCAAAATCTGGCTGCAAACGACTTATGCAAAATCTGGACGCCATATTCAAATGATTAAAATGAGCTAGTAAAATATCAAGTTTAGAGTTATTCAGATTCCTGTATATAACATCAACCGACTCTAAATCAAATCTAGAATCCTTTAATTCCTGAAGTAGATAGGTTAATAGTGGACTAAACGTGTGGAATACAGTCAACTTAGTAATAATTGAGACACTTATAACTTTACTTCCAAGAGATATGCATTTTGTATAGAGATAACACGGGGTGAGAGATACATTGTCCATACCAGCTAAATCCTTGATGGGTACCAAAGCACTGTTTTTTTCATTGATATAAAGTGGCAAAGTTGTTGAGTGCTCTTGAAATGGAAAGTTGTAGATATTAGATGGTACAATCAGTTCTAATAAAGAGTTTATTTGTTCATCTACACTAAAGGAAGAAAGAGAGCATGACTTTTTGATCTGAATTGGCAGGAGGTTTTCTTTTTCTGAAATGAAAAGGTAGCTTATAATTCCACTCATGTATGCTCAATGCAAAGGTATCGGTAGAGGGGTGGAGTTGTGAAAAATTGGGTATAGATGAATGATAAGTACTATATGAATGACAAGACTTCCAAAAGGGGAAAAAAATGACAAAGTTTATTAGGAAGAAACTTCTCAAGTGAGCCAGCAATTGTTGAATGTAAAGATTGCGTGAAAGTATGAGCTCGTGAGAGCGTCTTAATGAAAGACAGGAGAGTACCGTTTTCCAGGAACCCCATATACTATATACTAATATGGGATCGAGCAGTTACAAATTTAGTATTATCCCGAAATGGAAGATCGATCTGCAAAAACTTACAATGTAACGTTTTCGCGACAAACATTTTGTTGTTAAAAGACCGAGTTACCCGGCAGATGCGGGCAATTCGTGGGCGGCTGTCTTGTTTGCGCAATCTTGAAGTGGCAAACGTGTGTGTTGCTGTTGCTCAGATGCGTTGATTGCTGCTAAACCGTTTTCCTTCTTCAGAAAAGATATACTAGCATTACTGCTATTGAAAACCACAGCTTCAAACCTCATATTTCCAAATTACAACATGTCCGCTCTAGAACAATCATTAGATGCAATCATCTCCCAAAACAAACCAAAGGCTAGGCCACAAAAGCGTACTGTCAAATCTGGCAAGAAAGCTCAAGTTGTCTCCAAAAAGGTTGCAAACAGACCTCGTGCATTAGCAAACAGACCAAGACCAACTGGTCCAGCAGCTTCCAGGAAAGTTGCTGCTGCAACAAAGGCAAAACTAAATGCTGTTTCAAAGTCCGCTCGTGCGGCATCTCTTGACGTGGCAACCAAGGTTATTGTTTCAGGTTTACCAAGAGACATTAATCAAGATGCTATTAGAGTATGTTAAGTTAATATTTTTCTTTTTTTTTTTTGATTACTGTTAGAGCTCATTACTTTCTCCGTGACTTAAGGTTGCTAAAAGGATGAATAATCACATTGATTCATTTTTATGAACTATGTCGAAAAGAAGCAATTTAGTGTCAGTAATATTTTTGAGTTATTACTGCATTTTTGCATTTTTGCTTTGCCTAGAACTTTGAAATCCTGTCCATTCACAGTGTTTCGAACCCAATTGTGCTGTTAATCATCAAGCAGCTTCTTTGGCAAACACTGTTTACGCTTTTCTGCGATACGATAGGAATATTCTGACATGGCTGTCGTTGAGTTAACTTAGATTTACTTGAATTGGGGTCTTGGTTTCCCCTTAAATCTTCATTATTTTGCTAAAGTTATGCCCCACATCTCACTGCGTGAGTGTTCTATTGGAATCTTGGCTAAAAGCGGGGGAATACTCTACAGCCGTTCTTATATTCCTAAATCGCATTGATATAATATTAATGGTTTTCACATTGTGTTCTAAAAAAGGTTCAGCGCAATGGTATACTCAATGCTTCATGTCAGGTCAAAGTTTAGGAGTTTCTCAGTTTTCAGAATCTGTTTTCAACAGAATTACTAACTATATTTACAAATCCATATTATAGGAATTTTTCAATCAATCTATTGGTGGCGTCTCTAAGGTTATTCTTTCTTTCAATGCTCAAGGTAAATCCACTGGTGTTGCTACTGTCTTGTTTAAGAGTGCAGCATCTGCTCATAAGGCAGTTCAAAAATACAACAATTCTCCAATTGACAATGGACGCTCTACATTGAAACTTGAATTAGTCGTAGATACTACTAAAGTTCCATTAGCTGCAAGAATTCAGCCAAATGTTTTACCTAACCCAGGTAGAAATATCAAACCTGTTCAAAAGGCAAAGGCAAGACAAGCAAGACCAACTAAGCCTGCAAGAGTTGTTGCTAAAGTTAGAAATTCTGCACCAAAGAAGCAACCAAAGAAGAAGAAAACAATTGAAGAATTAGACCAAGAGATGGCTGATTACTTTGCAAACAACGACAAATAGACTTTTCTTTAACTCGCAGCTTGAACTGCACAGTCTGGCGTCTTATTTTTGTTTACCTTTGTTTGGTAACTTCTCCTTTTGTAAACTCATCTATCTGTTTTAATACCAAAGACTTAATCCATCTTGTAAGAAAATCAGTTTCCGCGTAGTAGTTCGTTCTATCTAATAAACTTCCCCAATAATTTTAATCATTACAAACATTTTATTATATACAGTTTTAATTAGTCAATTTTATTTCCTCCCTCACTTTTTGGAATCATTTTGGTTTTCCTTGGTATAATCAGAGAAAAAATGCGACCAGGTAAATTTGTCACCAGTTCTCCTGGATCTTACACTAACACCTGCTCCTTCGTATTCACTTTTACGTTGATATCTCTGAACACCATCATCAATCGGAAACCCTGGTATAACAGTAGAAATGGAATCTCCAGATCTTTCTCTAACTCTTTCTTGCATCAAGGAATCGTATGATGATGCTTCCTTAACAAACTGCTGTTTACGACGAATAGTGACATTTTGTTTCACAGAATAGGCTGCAAAGATAGCAACAAGACTCAAAAATGCCGCTTGCTTCCAAAACTTTCTCAAAGGTGGGACTGTTGCAGTTTCGACCATTTTGCTCGTGGTATTATGTTTATGTTAATGTTTATGTTTATGTTTATGCCGCTGATAGGTTCGGTGTTTGATAGTAGAAGCTCTTCTCGAGATAACACCAGTTCAAAGCCGCAGCTGTGAATTTTGCCAGTTCCAGAAACGTCGCCTTGAAACAGCCAAAAGTCGAGGGGTATGACAAATTGTGGTGTTGTCCCGTTCCCCCGCTCGGTTGTTTTTTCCAGGCCTGGTCGCGATAAGAAAATGCACCTAGAGATCAAACTGTATATCGTTGTCAATCAGTTTTAGTTGTTGTGAAATATAGGAGTTGCACTAATTGGCTTCTAAGATAGAAGTCTAGTCTATTGCTACATTCTAAGATAGAAGTCTAGTCTATTGCTACAACTTCACTACCCACTACTCAGCGCTGGCCATGTCTGACAAAAGTCTTTCACATGCCATATCTGGTGGCTTATCAGGTCTTCTTTCAATGGCGATTACATACCCTTTGGTTACCCTAAGCACAAAAGCACAGGCACAGAAAACTAACGGGACAGGTGAAAGCTTTTTAGCTGAAAATGATAAAACATTGAAAGAATCAAACCAGGAGACTAGCAGTACATCTCAATTACCGGTGATAAAAAGACTTAAAGTAACTTTAATGAAACTATTAAATCGATTAAAGTTCTTCCTTCAGCATTCCCGGGAATATTATTCTGGACTAGAATCAGCTTTGATTGGCATTGTTGCCGTGAACTTTATTTATTATTATGTTTACAATCTTGTCTCCACGTATTTTAGAAAAAAATCCAAATCAAGAAAGGGACTCACAATTGGAGAGAGTTTGTTAACTGGTCTTTCCGCAGGGGTTGTTTCCAGATTAATAACAAATCCGATATGGGTTGCCAATACTAGAATGACGGTAATTAAGGCAGATAAAGATGAGGCAAAGAATAAACCTGAAAGTAGAAATCAGATAGAAAATAATCAAAACACTTTTAAAGTAATGCACGATATTTACAGAAAGGAAGGATTCTCAGGTTTATTTTCAGGTATAGGACCAGCACTTATTTTAGTAACATCACCTATGATTCAGTTTACTATATTTGAGCAATTGAAGAATCTTCTAACTAAATTACGTAAAACTCAGATTGTTTCTTCTACAGATGCTCTAATTTTGGGATCAATTGGTAAATTACTAGCGATTTTGGTAACTTATCCATATTATACGGTTCGTTCTAGAATGCATTTACATATAGGTTCTAAAGATACAAATAGTTTTATGACTCTAATTGAAATTTTGAAGAATGAAGGATTGTCTTCACTTTATGCAGGGATGAATGCTAAGCTTTTACAAAGTGTATTAAGTGCTGGTTTAATTTTCTTTTTCAAAGAAGAGATGATGTCATTTGTTGGAGCAACTATCAATTTCTGCAGTTTGCAAAGACCAAAGTTGAATGGTTTATCTTCGAATTAAGAAATAAAAAAAAAATTGAATTAATTAGTCCCTTTAAGTCACTAATCCTTTAAGTTTTTCATAAACAAGAAACATCAGTGCTGATGTTGGAATAGTCTTAATCATTGTAATACCCATACCAGAGTAGAACCCTTTGATTCCATGATTGTGAAGCACTTTTTTCGTTACATTGAGAAATGATAAATTATTTGAATCATTAGCTTGCATAATTGATTTGACAGTATCTATAGGGAATAAGAGACAATTATAACCAATTCCAGCTGCTGCACCTGCCAACATTAACTCATGAACTTTATGTTTGTAGTTTTCGGGATTCTCAGATTTAGTTGAGAAATAATGTAGAACAATTTCATAATTACCAAACCAAGCCATTGAACCACCACATTCACGTACCAGAGTAGCCATTTGACCTTTAAATAAACCTCTGATACCATTTTCCTTATATAGTTTTTTGGCAATACTTGAAATAGTTGTACGTTTGTACTTATAATCTATATTTTTCAAATTTTCAACTTGAAATTTGCACTTCAGTAATTCAACTGGGGTCAAAATGAAAGATGTGCAAATACCGCTAATTGCACCACAAATTAGTTTTTCCCTGATACTAAGATCTTTCGATAAGTTTTCACCTTTCAATATTTTAATAGTATCTTGAGCCAAATTATAACTGAAAAACAAGCAAGAAGCTTCCATAGCAGCCCCTACAATCGGTGCTTTTATCCCTTTGTAGAAACCTTTCATCAAACCTTCATCTTTAAACGTTTTCGTGATTGCATGCAATGCAGAATGGTATAATGGTTGTGGTAAGGATTGTGAATATTGCAACCTGACTTTGATAGTATCGAACGGGAACTCTACGATTTTCCCAACCGCACCAGAAACAGACCCTATAAATATCTCATTCAATGAGTCTCTCAATATGCTTCTGTTGTATTCTGTACTTCCTTTGACAGAACCTGAGCTTGCATTTGAATTTGAGGACATTTCTGTCCGTCAATATCAGTATCAGAAGTAGCGGCGGGGGAGGGTGGGGCGTGGCTAATGAAGTTGTAAACTTATACAGGCTTGTTGAGGAGACAGAAAGGTTCCAAAACAGGTAACTGCAGGCTCTCTTAGCCGCGCTTTTTCGTTGCACTGGAAGATCCATCTGGTACACGTGACCAGAGATAAGTCACGTGCCACAACAGACGAGCCCCGCGCCCAATGCATCACGTGCCACCGGCGAGGGCTGTGCCCTGTCTCTGCCGCACCGGGCGACGAGAGCGAGCTTTTGTGCCGAGCCGCCAGAGCAAACTGAAAATTGGAAAGGGCGGCCGCCCCTCGTCCCCGTCGCTGCCGTCGCTGCCGAGTCGTTTCATCGTCGCTGTCGTCGACGTTCTCGACGTTCTCGCTGTCGTTTGCGGTACGCTACGGTGAGAATTTTTCGGCTGGATTTTTCAGTTGGTACCTCTGGTGTTTCTTCCACTCTAGCAATGCTTTAGGTTCCCCCTCTTTTGGATCTTCTCTCAGTCTCAAGGGATAGTCTGCTCATTCTTGGCTTAAACGTGATTATTCTACAACAACAATATGAAGTACTTAGCTGCATACTTATTATTACAACAAGGTGGTAACGCATCTCCATCTGCTTCTGATATCAAGACTCTTTTAGAATCTGTCGGTTCTGAAGTTGAACAATCCAACATCGACTTATTATTGGCTTCCTTAGAAGGTAAGTCTGTCGATGAATTAATTGCTGAAGGTGCAACTAAGTTAGCTTCAATCTCTGCTGGTTCTTCTGGTGCAGGTGCTGCTTCTGCTGGTGCAGCTGCAGGTGCTACCGAAGAAGCTGCTGAAGAAGCTGTCGAAGAAAAGGAAGAATCAGATGACGACATGGGTTTCGGTTTATTTGATTAAACGTGTTACACATGATTCTTGATTAGTTGGTTGTCTTTTTCTGAAATACCTCCTCTATTAGCTCATATTACATTCAACTGTATACTGCTTACAGCACTAGATTTTATATTTGATGTATATTTGAACTACTAATAATAATAAAAGTTGTAAACTGCTTTACGTAGTTTTACTTCTCTTCACTACGAACCTTCACTGACAGTTGTTTGGAAATTGGAGAACTCCTTTTGTAGCTCATTTATAAGAGATTCATATGTATGGAAATCTTTCTCCTTTAAATCGAATTCAGGATCTACGGAAGTTTTACTTCTCTTCACTACGAACCTTCACTACTCAATCCTAAAAAATATTTGAGTTTGTCCATCTCTTGAGACAGTGTCTGATCAAAATCAACATCCTCATTTACTACAGATGATGATAATCGGGAATCATTCACTCTTTCTTGAATTTTCGATATTCCTTTTATATCTTTCTCAAGCGCTCGTATTCTACTCGAATTTAACAATAGATTTCTTCGTACATCATCAAACATTCCAATTAACTCGACATCATTCGTATTCAAGAAGTTAGAATCTGGTAGTTCTTCTATCTGATCAATAAATTCCATTAAATCTCTTGTCTCATTATCCTCAATTCTAAAATTCTCAACTAAAAGCTCAATGATTTTACTAACTTCATCAAATTTCTCTCCCTTTTCCAACTTCTTCGCCCTTTCAACTTCCATTACTTGTTTAATTGCTTGAAATCTCGTTTGCTTCAAGAAAACTCCAACTCTATACTTTCTTTTAATCTGTTTATTAATTGCATTGATTATTCCTTCCAATTCTTCAGACTTCAATTTGATTCCATTCTTTTTTATCATTTTCTTCAATGAATCATCTATTTTGATTGATTTGCATATAATTCTTTCTTCTTCAACAATAAATTCATGGATGCCTTCAAAAGTTACTGGTATAACAGTCATTGTTATTTCCCCGTAAGACTTAATTTTGAAAAGGAGAATAGTTTCATGTTGATTTAGTCTTCAATCTTTTTTATCAAAACACTACAGACGCGTCTTACAAAGATATCAAAATACTCTCCCTAAAATACACATTCTACACCACCTATATCATCCCACAAATGAAAATACTTATATCTTTGTGTTTTCTTTGTATCTGAATCTAGAGAAGTATTATGAAGATACATAAACTAGTATACAGCTTAGAAAAAAATAATGCAAACTCGTATGATCTCAACTATTCACTAAATGGGGCCTTCAATGGATCAATAACAGAACCAAATTTGGTAATTACTTTTGGAATCGTTAGTCTTTGATGTGTTTGAGTAGTTGTCCATTCTTTTCCCATAGGAACTCGAAGAGATCTTTCATATTCTTCCCAAGTTTTATAGGGATATGGAACTTTATCAGCTTGATATTTTGTACTCCTCTTATTGACCTTTTCATTGATAATAACATTACTTTTGCCCTTATCCATTCTATTATCTTTTGAAACAACACCTTGAATAATCTTAACAACTTTCTTCTTCTTCTTTTCCTTTGGGACCCCCCATCCGCTATCTTCACCTTCTTCAACTCCTGCCCATGAACCCCATCCAGGAATTGTAACATCAACCTCCTTATCTCCTTCATCTTCTTCGATTTCATGTTTCTCTTTTTCGAATTCCTCAACTAAAATATCATCACCGGCAAATGCTTCCTTGATAAGATCAGTTTGTTTGAACATATGAATCGCATCTTCATCATTTGCTTCACTTTCATATTCATCATCTGATTGTGAAGTCCCAACTGCTTTCTTCTTCTTTGGATCAACAATTTGTAATGTTTCTCTATTTTCAATTTTAATATTAATATTTTCAGCTTTCTTTTCATCACTCTGATTATTCTTTGAAGCCCTTTTAGCAATCTTAACTTCCGATTTTTGCATCTTAGATGAGGACGCATCGACTATTTTGAGCTTAGAAGACCTCTTCCTTCCTCTTTCATCTTCGTCTATTTCATCTGAGTCATCTTCATTCAACCAAGGATTTTCTTCAGCATCAACTGTTTCATTCACAGTATCATATTTTCTTTTCTTGACATTGTCATTGTCATTGTCATTGTCATTGTCATTGTCATTGTCATTGTCATTGTCATTGTCATTGTCATTGTCATTGTCATTGTCATTGTCATTGTCATTGTCATTGTCATTGTCCTTGTCATTGACGTTGACTTCTTTGAAAGCATCCCTTTCCTTAACTGCAAGTCTATTTTTCAAAAGTCGACTATCTTCTTCATCAAGTTCTTCTAAAAGTTGTTCATTGATTTTTCTTGATTCTTCTGCTGCAATTATCGCAGAAGGTGTATATACACGTCTACCTGAATTAATTGTAATATTCACACCACTTGATTCATTGTTTTGAAAATCATCTACATCATTATATTCATTATTTTTGTGTCTTCTTAATTCCTCAATTTCCTGAAGTTTCAAAAGCTTTTCTTTCTCTTGCGCATTTTTCATGAAATCCATAGCAAGAACACCTTTCCCAATTTTAGACAATTTTTCATGTTCGACTTCTTCTTCATTTTCAATGTCTCGTTCTAAATCACTTAAATTTCTTTCATCTTCACTACTTTCATCACCAGTTTTCTTACCTAATTGTTTTAACTTTAAAGCATCCCCCTGTCTCATCATTTCTTCTAATTCGTCTCTATTTGCCTTATCCTTCGACATTCCAGATTTGATCATTTTTCTAGCCCATGATGAAGTATTTTTATGTTTTAAAACCATTCTTTCCTTAGCACGTTTATACATTTCATCATCTTCATCTTCACTTTCTTCGATACCTTCTTGACGGTTAGATTGTGAGATTAACATCTTTTCTTTCATTTTTTCCTTCCTTAGTTGCCTTCTATAAGCTTTAGACTTAATCTTCTTTAAACGCTTGGAATCTCTCATTCCTCTATACATCAATTCTCTCATTAATCTCAATTCATTGGTACGTTTGATCATTTCTGCTTTGGAGAGTTTTGCAGTTTCAATATTTTCAAATAAATCTTCTGTCTTTTTTGATTCCAAATTACTTTGGTCAATAATGGTATCTAATTTTGATTCAAAATCATTTATAGTAATATCGCTGTCTGTTTTAAAAGCAGAATTTTTATCTAGCTCTACTTTTTCTGGTATAAATTTCAAAACTTCTTTGTCTCTATTCTGTGCAATAATATCTCTCCATCTATTAACCTGTTCCTTTTGAATTTCATATGCTGCACGACGTTCGTGTCGTTTTTGAATACTTACTGGCAATGGAATTGCAAAAGCTGTGTTTTCATTACCACTCAATGCAACTTTATCATCTTCATCTAAATCCCCATTTTCAAGTAATTCTTTAAGTTTTTTATTTTTTCTGGCAATATCACGAATCAACTCTTCGTTTTCATTTCCGTTAGATTCAAACTCTTCATCATCTAAATCGCCAATCATATCATCAAATCCTAATGAGTCTCCCTGATTTGATAAAAGAAACTCATTTTCATTCATTTTATCATTAATTAATGATTTCCTTGCCTTAGGCTCTTTGAATTTAGATTTTAAAGATTTCATAACTGATCCTAATTCTGCCTCATTATCATTATCACTCAGGTTCATTTCATCAAATGGATTGTCCGAATCAGAACCTTCATCATCATCATCATCATCATCATCAGTATCAGATGTTTCTTCTGAACCAGTTTCATCAGACTCATTACTATCACTACCATCATCACTCAGCTCATCATTGAAAACAATTTCTTTATCGTTTGATCTCAATGATTGATTTCTATTGTATTGCTTAATATCTTTGTCATCACGATCCCACATTTCTGAAAGAGTAATAAGCTCCCCTTCATCTACACTCTCCCATCCATCCTCATCTTCACCATACTCATTCAACACTTGCCCATTTCCCGATTTTTTGGACATATAATCATCAAGATCATCTTCACTTCCTAAAGCATCATCAGAGTCTAGCTCTTCATCTTCAAATTCAAAATCAGAGCTGTTATCATTATTGGTGGAATTTTTTTTCAATAAATTGCTGGCATCGATAACAGCATCCTTGAAACCATACTTAGGTTTAGTTTTCTTGCTTGTATCTCTACTAGTGACTTTCCCTCCTTTATTTTTAAATTTTGCCATTGCAATTATGCAATCTTATATGTGCAATTCGCCGTATTGCTTTTCCTGGAATTTTAACAGCTATCAAGTGAAATAAATTCCGAATAAATTTTTTTAGCATCTTTTTTCGGTGATGTAAAAGAAGAAAAAAAATATCAACGAGACACGTGATCCCTTTTTTGTGGTATGCAAGTGGAAATGCTGGCGAACTGTGGCTCGTTCCCGTGGACCTGGGGTGTCTTCTAAAAAAGGGGAGCACCTTCCCACACTTAGACCAATGTCAAAGGAATATTAGCCCTACAAAAGTTGGCAAAAAACATTGAAGCTTCTACGTGAAATGCCAGGGATTAGTACAACAGCAATACATGGCGACCAGTCTTTAAATAGGGTCCAGGATGTCGTCCCCCCAATCAATGTTACTACTACTTTCAGGTATCCAGATAACCCTGATTTGATTAGACCGGCAACGGAATATTTACAAGAAGAATGGGACCCTTCAACAGCTACTCCTATTTATTCAAGATTAGGGCATCCTAACTCAGCAAGAGTGGAAGCAATTCTTGGTGAACTCAACGGTGGTGAATGTGTTGTATACAATTCCGGGTTGAGTGCTTTCTTCGCAGCAATCATGTACTTCAATCCTAAAGTTGTTGCAATTGGTGATGGATATCATGGTTGCCATGGTATTTTAAACCTTTTGAGTAGAAACTACAATGTTAAAATTGTCAATTTGGATCAATTGGATCAACTTTCAAAAGGTGATCTAATTCATATAGAAACACCTGAAAATCCATACTCTCTTGTTCACGACATTCAACATTATGTTTCTAAGGCAAAGGAAATTGGTGCCTACACATTGGTTGATGCAACATTTGCACCACCTCCCCTTTCCTTCCCATTTGATTTTGGAGTTGACATGATTATGCACTCAGCAACCAAATACTTTGGGGGTCATTCAGACTTGTTAGCTGGTTGCTTAATTACTAAGGATCATAACACAAAGGTGCAACTAGCTAATGATAGGGTTTTCTTAGGTACCAATATTGCAAATTTGGAATCCTATTTGTTATTGAGAAGTTTAAGAACCTATGAATTGAGAATTAAACAACAAAGTGAAAATGCAACTAAAATTGTCAGTTATTTGCATGATCATCAAGATTCATATAAATCTTTGAAAGTTATTCACCACTCTTCATTACAAGGAGATGATTTTGTTGCAACTCAAATGGTCGGAGGCCACTCTCCTGTTTTCAGTATTGAACTCGATGATGAAGAAAAGGCCAAACGTTTACCTTCAAAATTGAAATTCTTTCAACATGCTACTTCTCTTGGAGGCGTTGAATCGTTGATTGAATGGAGAGCAATTACTGATTCTCACGCAAGAAAAACTTTGTTGAGAGTTAGTGTAGGAATTGAAAATGTAGAAGACTTGATCGAAGATCTTGACAAGGCTTTAAGAGATTAGCAATAAGTTTCTTTCAAAGAATTAGCCCTGATATTGATATATGAGTAACACGGTTTTAGCATTTATATATAAAAATATTAAATAGAGTTTATAATTAGGAACTCAGCCTGAAGAATTGAGCTTAGTTTTTTTTCTGGTGATTATTCGATCAGACATTATGCACGCTTGTTTTTTGTAAGCGCTAAGCTACTACAACATTGCGTTGTAAACAAACAGTTTCATTCCCTCTAACACACAAGTATGTCAGGTAAAATCAAGAAAGCTGTGAGAGGTAGAAAACCAAAGACTCCAGAACCCCTTGAGATCAATGCTGATGATTTGGAAGAAGAACTCAAGGTATATGCATCCTCCAATACTAACTTGGATACAGAGACTTTTTTTCGTACCAATGGTAAGAATAACCTTACATTAAAGCAGTTCCTTGATATACAGTCGTCATCACTCGAAATTGGGTTAACTCCTAAACCATTAGATGATTATCGTCTGAACTCGGCCAAATCCAATCCTAAATTGAAACATTTGTTTTCAACTGATAATTATAAAAACTTACCAGATGTTGATTGCTTCCCTATCACATCAATTAATATCAAATTAAACAGGGAAATATCACTTTCTTTCAACGATGAACCAAACAGTGTACTTCAGCCTGGTTATATGATGCAATTCCCATATAATGAAACAACCTTAAGATCGGGCTTTGTCTTCAACACAGGTGGTATACCTTTAACCTTAGAATGGTGTCCCTTAGACATAAACGGATCAAAATTTCTTTTTCTGGTCTCAACAGACAAAGACTCCGACATATCTGAGTTCTCGCAGGCTTCTTCCGTTTTAAGTATTATTGAATATAACAAAGAAAAATCAATTTTCAGAGTCAATAAAAATATTTTGATAGAAGCAATAGTGAAAGAAATTGAATTTTCTTTCATTTCATCATCTGATATAACTTTGTTGAGTCTAACTCTGTCAACTGGATGTGTTGAATTGTGGAAAATAGATAAAAAACTGCTTTCAAAAGAAGAAAGCTCTCTCCCCAACTTAGGTTACTATAAAGTTGATGATTCTTGCAAGGTTAAAATTGCAATTGAAATGCCCAACGTTTATATTACATCAGCATCTTTTACTTCCAGTGAAACCATATGTGTTGTTACTAATACTGGATTACTTGGCCTATATTCAATCAGTGATAAGAATTTCATGTATATTATATCAACGAGGATACCTGGAATAACTTGCATCAAGAGCTCTTTTCCTGATGAAGAAAACTTTGAAACTTTTGATTTACTGTTATCAAGCTGTGAACCCTATGTATACATCGGAAAGTTTCCTTTTTTTAACGATCACCAATCTTTATCGAATAAGGCAAGAGTTCAAGAACTTTACAGTAGTCATAAAGAATGGACTTTCGACAAAAGTGTTGCATATGTGAGTTCAATGCGAGCATTTCTTAGCGTAGAGGTTCCAGGGGTTATTCAAAATACCGTTGCAAAAAGTATAGCTGATGCTACGAGGATTAAAATTCTTAATGATGGTGAAATCAATGTGCTTTGTTCCCAACAAATATTCAAGAACAATTTGAAGCAGAGTGGCTTTATCATCGTTACAGGACACACAAATGGATCATTAAGATTGGGGAATTATTTCAATACTTGTTTGATAATAGATAAAAAACATCCTTTTACATTAAAGTTTTTACAACTTCACCAAATGAGAGATCAAAGCTATAAGATAGACCTTTCATATTCGGTGGGCAAAACAGGAGATTTACCTATCGATAAAGACAAAACGCACCTCCCTACCCTTAGTAAACTAAGAAACCTGCGAATGTCACATGACTACAAAATTCAACCATCAAAGCTAAGTATGATCGATAATTGTCTTGCTAGTTGTTGGGGAAATGGTTTATTGATATTTGAAGAAATTATCTATTAAAGGAGACAATATTTACCATGTTCTACCAATATACATTGAAATTTCGGTTTTCTGCAATTTTATTCAACCCACCTTTCAAATCTAAAGCGTTATAACCCTTATTTGTCAGGAACTTTGTTGCTAATCTGGAGTCATTACCCATTTTGCATACGGAAACAATAGTTTGATTATGATGTAATCTTTCTTTGAGCTCCTTGTCGCTCAGTCTTATCAAATCGTTATAAGGAATATTGATAAGATTGAAAGTGTCTATATCGTTCAGGTTTGAGATTTCAAACTGCTCCTTTGGTCTAACATCTAGGATTATTTTCTGATCTAGCTTGGAAAGCATTTCAAAGGTAATTCTAGAGTTCTCATCAATAACATCATAGTCAATTACTCCACAAAACTCTGTGTAATTTGTATTTTTCAACGTTTCATCAGTAAGGAAATTGCATATACAGCTTTTATTTTTGCCCCTCATCTTGAAGGTTTTCAATGATTGTCCATTATTGCCCAAATAACCAGAATACATCAACATCATAGGTTTGAATTGATTACCTTCTGAATCATAATAACCCGTAATAAGTTTAATAGTTTCGATAGACATCAAAGTTCCAACTAGACCGACACATGGTCCAATAACTCCATTGTCAGAACAAGTTGCAATGTTTTCAGGCTTTGTCGGAACTGGATTTATACATCTGTAACATGGACCATTTTGATAGTTGAGTATCAGCAACTGCCCCTCAGTTTTAACTGATGAAGCAGATACGAGAACTTTGTTTAATAAAACGCATGTATCCGAAATCAAATACTTTGTACTTGGGCTATCAGTGCAATCTAGAACAATATCATATAAGCTTATAAGATGTATAGAATTATCAGTTGAAATAAGTTCGGAATGTATATTTATATTGATGTTTGGATTAATTGCTTTGAGGCGTTTTGCCGCTGATTCAGTTTTGAACATTCCAATGGTAGATGTATCATGAATTATCTGTCTATGTAAATTAGATAGCTCCACTTTATCATGATCCAATAAACCAATAGTACCAACACCGGCACTTCCTAGGTACAATAATGCTGATGATCCTAAACCACCGCAACCAATAACTAAAACTCGGGCATCTTTCATACTAAGTTGTCCATTTCGAGAATTGAATGCAGGGACTTGCATTTGTCGCCCATACCTAGCATATTCCTCCTTTGTGAGAGCCTGTTTCGAGGATGACATGAACCAATATATTTATAAACAACGTTTATTGCTCTTGAAAAGTTTTATAGAGGCGAAGCAAAAAGAACTACACATTTATAAACCTCAAACAACTTTTTGCTTGACGAAAAAGTTTTTCAAGTAAGATAACTGGGCAAGACCTGTACCGATCAATACTACGATTTGAATTATAGTCCATTTGGTAGTACTAGAGTTAACGCTTTCAGATACATCTCTAAACTGTGCTTCCTTCAATCTAAATAATGATTGTTCTCTTTTAATGTTGTTCAACTTTTTGATCAATTCATTAGTCTTCATTGTAAGATAAGAAACGTCAGTATCTCTTTTAGAATCAACCAAAGGTTTTGCATCACCAACAATCAAATCAAAGAAGACTCTGTGTCTCGCCTTCTTGGACCAGTTTGTATGTTTTGGGGTTATACAGAACTTGTGCTCACCAGATTCGAGAGATGTGAAAGTGAATTGTCCAATTGGAGCGTTTTTCTGGGATACAACCCTATGATTGTTGTCAAATGTTTCATCAACAGTTATTTCGACCTTCAAATTATTTTTGTTTTCAATGTATTCGTTTGTATTGCTATCAAACTCGTACACAGCAAACTTACCAACAGCAATGGTGTCTTTAGGTAGTTCTTCGAAAAAACACTTGGTTTCATCTGTGTTTACATAGAAGTGGAGTGCATTTGCCAATGACAGGAGAGCAAGAAGGGCACATGCCAAAATGTTAGAATGCATTGCTTTTGGTTGTAGATGAGGTATTCTGGGGAGAGTTGCAGTATCTATAGCAATCAAACAAACACGTAATTGACTATTGAACCGGCTGCCACCACGAAGCTCTTCTTCTCTGTGTGGATCCTGATCCCCGTCAAGTCGCGTCTACGTTGCTTGCGTTGGGCCGCCCCAGGTTCGAGAACCGCAAGGTGCATATTTGACAGGTGGAAAAAAATGTGATGACATTTTTTTTTTATTTTCCGATCTCCTGCTGAAACAAAGTCTTGGATAAGCAACGTGACAACCTTCCAGGAAGAACAGAATTGATTAAAGAATTGATTAGAGCATGTCTGGCAGTAGAGGTGCAAATGATCCACGTTTTGCAAAAGTTTTCTCGGACCCACGTTTTAAAGCAGTCAAGAGGAAGGATTTGAAAGTCAAGTTAGATGAGAGATTTAATAAGAAGGATTTGAAAACCGAATTTACACTTCTAAAATCAAAAGCAAAAGTAGACAAATATGGTAGGAGGATAAAAGATCAAGAAGAAGTTGTAAACAATCTAGATAGATATTATAAAGATCAAGAGGATAGTGACAGAGAAAAACTCAGTGACAATAGCGACCTAGAAGATGAAGAAACAGGTGGAGAGGATGCAGAGAACAATGATGAAGATGATGAAAATGAAGAAGAAGAAGAAAATGATGATGATGATGAGTCCAATTCATCTGGTGAAGAAAATGAGAATCCATTGGAAGATCCACTCGCAAAGGCTAGAGGGCTTGTCGAATCTGAGTCTTCCTCTGACGACTCTGAGTCATCCGATGAAGAAATCTCTGATCAATTTGAAGAACTTTCCGACGAAACACAAGAACAAATACCAGAGCAGAGCCCAACAGCAAGAATTGCTGTTGTCAACCTTGATTGGGATCACCTCAAATCAGAAGATCTGTTTGCTACTTTTGACTCATTTTTACCTCAGAATGGCTACATTAAAAGTGTAACAATTTATAAAAGTGAATATGGCAAGGAAAGATTAGCAGATGAAGAAGTAAATGGTCCCCCTAAAGAAATTTTCATTTCTTCCAAAGTCAAGAAAGATGATACAAGTGATGAAGATAGTGATTTTGATGCCGAAAATTTAGATTTGGCCAAAGCTAGTAAGAAGTTGATGGAGGAAAATACAGGAGAGGAGGATGCTTTCAACTCTACTGCGCTACGGAAATATCAGTTACAGAGGCTAAGGTACTATTATGCTATTGTCGAGTTTAACAATGTTGATAGTGCAACCGAAATATATAAAAATTGTGATGGTACAGAATTTGAGAGTAGTGGTAATTTCTTTGATTTGAGATATGTACCTGAAGATATGGAGTTTGAGGAAGCAGATATAAGAGATAGTTGTAAAAAGCTACCAAGTAACTACCAACCGATTGAATTTGCCACTGACTCATTGAGGAATAGTAAACCAAAATTGACATGGGATGAAACTC
This sequence comes from Pichia sp. yHMH446, assembly GCA_030555725.1. Taxonomy (NCBI): domain Eukaryota; kingdom Fungi; phylum Ascomycota; class Pichiomycetes; order Pichiales; family Pichiaceae; genus Pichia; species Pichia sp. yHMH446. The sequence goes on from JANIWQ010000054.1 coordinate 53,895, forward strand.
CGCATGAAAGAGTTCAAATTTTAACAAAATCTTTCAAGCAAGGGGAGTTAGACGATCTTGACCTGAAGAATTACCTTGCTAGTGATAGTGAAGAAGAAGCAGTCTCTTCCGCAGATATTAATAAGTACAAGATGTTAGCAGGCGTCGTTACTAAAAGCACCCAACAAGAACAGAACAATGAAAGTGAAGATGATGATGTGGAGTTAGAATATACTTTTACACCAAAGGACGCCAAAAATGCCAACACTAAAGAGAGCAGTGAGCTTTCTACCATCGAAAAAATCAGACAAAAGGAGAAAGAAAGAAGGAAGCTTAGGAAACAAAGGATTAAAGAACTTAAAAAAGAAGCGAAAACTAAGAATAAAACCAAACCACTTGAAAATGATGAAGCTTCCAATGTTAGCACAGGAAATCTTGATACAAGTGACTTGCCCGATTTACCACATTTTGATGTGAAAGAAATTGCTAAACTAGAAAAACTCAAATCCAAAAAGAATAAATACAAAAACAAACGTCAACGTGAGCTTGAAGAGAAATTATCTAAACAATATGAAGGCCAAACTGACAACTTGACAATTGATGACCGTTTTGTAGAGATGGTTGATGATCATGCTTTTGCTGGTGGTAGTAAACTTCTTCAAGAGGAAAGAAGAAAGCGGAAGAAACAAAAGGCTAATTGATGTATCTAATGTTTAGTTCCATTTTTCATTTGATGTTTAGTATTGTAGGTAAATGCTCGAATGGGAGAAACGCTATAATTACTGATAAGGACATTTTGATGCATTATGTATTGTAAAAACATTGCGCATTTTCCAAGCGGGGCTCGCCATAAACAAATTGCAATCGCACATCGCCACACCTCCCCGCAATAGAATGACATCCTGTAATTAGAGCCTTTGAACACCGTGTGCTAGGATAATATGGGGAGCTCCGCAAGCGTCCAGGAAAGAGAATCGTCTCAGTATAATAGCAAAAGGGTATCCCGCCATCATCTATATCAGCTTTTCAAAAGAGTTGTGAAAAATTCTTTCAGTAATGCTGAATTGATTACCATCTCGCAATCTCTTTTTGGTCGAATTGTGGAACTTGACATTACTATCCCATTCGAAACTCTTTTGGACAAGCTCAATTTGAAAGACTTGAAACAAAATGAATCAAAGCTAGATTCTTTATTATATAAATTTCTCAAAAAACTCAGTTTGTGGCCACTTATCTCTGAGCCTATTGATATGCAAGGAACTCGGGTCTTTAGCCTGCAAGAAATCCTAATCCTACTATTCTTTCTTAATAAAGAGGGAATTGGAAAATTACAAATAACTGACTATGGCTATAGATCTTCCTTGTTTTTACGCCTATTTCTCTGTGAAAATCAAAATGAAGAGCACATGAAAGATGAAATAGATGTTATTATGGACCATAATGGAACAATTCAATGGAGTATGTTACCTCTAGTCAAATCTTTTGATAATCTTGACGTTTCAAATATTATAGATGCCGATGTATCCTCTGTTTTACAATTGCTACTTCCGTTATCGATTCACTACATTGATCGGAGCGCGTTTCTGTTGAATTATAAAGTGCAAATCAAATCATTAATGAATACTATCAGCTTTGGTTATGAGTCAATAGCTTTAGAGAGTATTTCTCAAGCAATTGATTATCATGCTCCGATGCTCTTTTCTAATTTGGATAAAGTTTTCATCAATTTGATGCAAAGAGATATATGCTCCCCTGAAGATTCACTTGAACACGTAAATGATTCTAGCGATAAGAAGGATAATAAGCTATTCAATGTGCAGCTTTTGGCTCAACTATCAACATTATGCCCAATAGGTGATTTACTTCTTTTACTCCGAGCTAAGCCCTTATATCGAGGTTCCCGAGATGGGTTTTCGATCAACTCAATTCAGTCACATACACTTAATTATAATGCCAAAACTTTATTTCTAATTTCCGGAAAGATCAAAAATAGGTCGAATCTTACATCTACCTTTTTTGAGAAGTTTCCTTCTTTTCATCCAGTCTTGGAATCATCATTCCAGATAAAGGAAAACGCCAAAGTTCAAATAGCTGTTGTGATACCAACACCTTGGAAAGTTACTAACAGTAAAAATTTTGGAAACAAGGATCTAGCTCTTGTACTTCTCAGTCCTTACCAAATAAATTTTACTTCACATTCTTCGGTAAAGGATGAATTTTGTTACTTCAGCAATATGGGACTCGGTTTAGGATTTGGATCCCAGCCTCCTCTAAAGTCAAAAAACTTGAAAAATCACAGCAATAAGTTCAGACTTGGAGGAGTTTCTTTGACCATTGACAATTCTTTAGAGATAGGAAATTTTCGTGTTGAAGATTCTAGTCCATCTACTTCTTCGCTTTTGACAGAGAACAGACTTGGTAAGGACTTCTACAATGATATTTGGTTTAAGATTACAGAATTGGAAATATATGGTCTTGGAGACCGCAGCATCCTGGAGGAACAAAAACGTGCCCTTGCTTGGGAAGAAAAAGAGGCAGAGCGGAGACGTGGGTTAGGAAACAAGGATTATCTAGAAGGGCGTGCATTGTTAGAGCTCGCAGGGATAATCGGAGGCAACTCGAGTGGGGGAAGTATATGAATTAATTTAAGTTCCTGTGTAATAACTAATAACCAGGTTTGTAGAACCTCCAACTGTCGACCTAGGCATCTTCTCTGAAGAGACAATCTGAAGGAAAGCGTCCTGCGATGCGAGAACTTCATTGTTAAGGCTAGTAGTATTCCACACAGATAGAAATCGTGGCATTCAGCGAATGGAATTTCATGATGCGCCAACGTCTAAATTCTCGAAGGTTTTTATCAAATCACATTGATCAGACAAAGTTCCTCGGGCCTCCTGCCTCAGGTAGCACTGCGAAGTCCAGCGGAATTGACTTCTGTAACCTAGCACCCCCCTCCCCCCTCCCCCGCTTGGATTAGCTTCTTTGGTCCAGGTGTGAATAGACTGACATCCTCCTTGCGTTATTTCCACAACTCTGATAAACATCGTCAAGAGTGTATCTTTCAAATTACCTGATCAAAGGCAGTTGTTGTCCATATCATATCAAGATGACTACAGAAAAAGGAGGCACGCCCGAGATGAAGAAACAACACTCATCTTTCATTCATAAGCTATACACTATGTTAGAGGAACCTTCGCTTGATCATCTTATATGGTGGCACGAAAACGAAGAACATTTTCTTGTTAGACCTAATGAAGAGTTCACGAATACACTGAGTAGATACTTTAAACATACAAATGTGGCTTCTTTCATTCGTCAATTAAACATGTACGGTTTTCATAAGGTTGATAGTAAAGACACCAAAGATGCTAAACCCAATGATGATTTGGTCGCCGATATAGCAAAACAGTCTAAATCCAAAACTTCTACACAGCAATCTGGTATTTGGGAATTCAAACACGGTTCAGATCAATTTCGTAGAGGTAATATTGAAGCTCTTAAATCGATCAAAAGAAGGTCTATAAGGAACAGTTCTAGTGATAAAGAAAATTCAATGAGGCAGACCTATGATATTCCACCAAATATATCTAGCTTTACTACCTCTTACAACTATATGAATAATCTATATGGAAATCCCACTGTCAGTGATAATGTCTACCCAGGACCCGGTGTTCCGAACGTTCCACAACATATGATCTATGAAGTTTCGTCCTCGTATCCTAACAATCGAATGTACGTTGATCCAAACCATCAAGGTTTCCAAAGTCATCATCAATACCAACCTCTACCTGTACCCCCCATACAAAGACACCAGCCGGCTCCACCTTTACCAGTTGCAATATCTCAATCCAATGTGTCTGTGACTCAACTTGGGCAACCTGTTCAACCAATTCAGCGGCCTTTTCAACACCAACATCACCAACAACAACATCACCAACAACAACAGCAACAACAACAACAGCAACAACAACAACAACAACAACAGCAACAACAACAGCAACAACAGCAGCAGCTTCACCACCCATTATCTCCTCAACAGCAACAGCTGCCTTCTCAGCAACTGACTCAGGAGTTCCAGCAACCACAACAGCAAGCTCAGCCAAACTCAGTCCAAAATCAACCACAGCTTTACCAAAATCATAATCCTCACAATCCCACGCCGAATTCCAATCATGATAACCCCAACATTATTTTGAATCGAGAACACTTAATACAAGAACAAACAGATGAAAATCGCCCATCAGTTCCCCATCAGAGTTCTCAGCTATCCCAAACACCGTTATCATTACAAACGCAACAACCACAATTGCAGGCACCACCTGCAACAAAAACCCAACAACTTCAACAGCCCAGCTCTGATAAATCATTCCAACAGATGGATAAAATGACACATCAACAATTATCTCAGGACAATGATCAAGAAAAATCTTCGAATATGTGTCCATCACCGCATAGAAACTCTCAACTTGATGGTCCTCTAACTCAACACCAAGTAGGAATAGTTGACTCTCGAGCATCCTCAGCTCATCTACAAAAGAGAGCTTCTTCAGGAACCCGAAACTCTGGTGATAACAACACCAATTCTCATTATACTCAACATACACAAGATTCTGCACTTGACCATCAAAATAGGCCTAGTAACGACCAAGTTTGTTCAGCTAAGGTAGCAAAAGGGCTGCATCCTGAAATGGACGCTGCGAAATCTTCTCAGAACAATATCACTTCAGCTGACTTAGATCAACAAAGAAGGGCTACACCATCTCACTCTGAATTGAGAAATTATGCAGATGGCGAGAGATCCAAAAAGGATAAAGTGAAAAATCGAAGAAGTTCTTCCTCTCAGATATATGAAGTTGATAATAATAAGTCGATTTTAGACAAAGACAGCTCGTATTGTGGAAGTGGACATGATGAAGTTCATAAGAAGCTTGGACTATTTGAACAAGATAAAACTGCGATGGTAACTCAAATTAGAGAATTACAATCGGCCAATATGTCACTTCAAAATACAAACAACTTTTTAATCAACAAAACACAAGAGCTAAGTAGCTTAGGTGAGTTTTACAAGGAAGAGCTTACAAGTATTAACTATGATATGATATCAGTGCTGAACACGCTGAAGAAGCTTGCTGATAAAATGGAACTCTCGAAACCAGAATCCAAGTCAGATATTTCAACCACTGTTGATCAACTGAAGTCAAAGATATTACAAAGAAGTGCTTCTAGGGATATGCTGATAAAAAACTTGATCTCTCAAACTGTTCATACCCCTACCGCTTTAGCATCTCATACTATTGGGTACGTTAACTGTACCCCTTGCATGCCACATACAACAACAAATTCTTCTGGTCAGACACCTACACATCAAGAAAAACGTTTATCTGGTGTTACTGGTATGTCCAATGGTATGGGTCCTGTTGGACGAAATGGTAGTTATAGCCAATTATATGTGCAACCTTCGGCCTTGGATGGGCGTAATCAAGTGGTTACCACATATCCCTATTTAGGCAATTATTTACATGGAGGTCCTACAGGTGGGTATTTCTCCGAATTGTTGTCCCCTAATCAACAGCCAAAGCTTAATATTTTGCAACCGACAGGAAGAACCTCGAGCAGAATAACCTCTAATGGTGGCATTAATCTGAGATCCAATGCACCTACATCAAATCCACAAGGTCTTGACATTCACCAGGTACCTTTGCAAGGAGATGAATCGCCGTTCCAGAGAGATATCCATTATAGCATATCATCATCATCAATTCATAAATCAAGGAACCCATCGATTTATGATCCACTCCAGCCCCTTCCACTTCCACTCCCGATTCCCCACCCGGTACATCAAAATGAAGTGGATACGTTTAATGGGTCCCGTCATCACAGTATAAATGGAAGCCAGCCTACTCTTCAAGGAGTTCCTCATTACTCCTCCTTCCCCGTTTACACGATCAGTCATCGTGGCAGTTACCCCAATTCATCTTTTATTGATCATTCGTCAGCACCTAAACATTATTCAGCTACACATTTGTACTCTCCAATAAGTCATGCTTTTCATAATTCTGACGATTTGAACAGAAATTTGAAAGAATCCGAAAAAGAAAACACGAATGGCAAGGAAATTTTCAGCAGGGTTGCTTCAAAAGATACCACTGCTTCTAATCAACTGGATGGGAATCTGCTTTCTGGTAGAGAGAGCAGCAGTGACAAGAAATATCAAGAAGGAAGGACTACAGAATCTACGGATTTGAAGAAAAGAGAGTACATCTCGGTTGAAGAAGAATCAAAGAAAAAGAAGAAGAAAGAATGACATTTATTGCAAAAAGTTGTAGTCACATTTTATATAAAATTCAGTTAAATAATTTTTTTCACATTTTCGGTTTCAGGTAGTAGATGCTCGTGTTTTGATCTAGCATATTCAAGCTCTTTAAAATAGTCGCTTCCGGAAAGAACTTCGATTTTATCGATAAGAAGTTCAAAAGGACCAAATTTACCGTCCGCAATAGATAATCCCACAGACTTGATTCGATCCTTTTCAAATTCAGATTCATATTGCACTTGTACGATGCCTCCTATTTGTAAGTACAAATTCATTCAGATTGATGAAGATGTTTTCCCAAACAGGGTTGGTGTCAGATTTTTCATTAGTTTTAGTGAATAATCTGTGCTGATACAAATCTGTTCTTGACATAGTATCGGTTTGAATGTTCACCATAAATTTTCTTTCAGGTGTTAAATTTAAAACTTTCAAGTGTAGGACTTCAAATGGTGACCAATCCCACCAGAAGTTAGCTTGGCTTTTGAAAAAATAGAATGGTTTGAATTGTGCATTTGGATCCTGAATCCTATTTTTGGTTTTAAACATAGCCCAACCACTGGATCTAACTTTTTCATTCTCCTTTGGTAAAGTTTGGTTTAAGTTTCCATGAAAATGACCAACCAAATTAGAGTTAGCTGAAACACGATATGGCTCGAAATAAGCAGTAGAGTATCCACCTAATACTCCATCAGATGTTGTTTGGATTCTTGGAAAAGTTTCAGCTTTTGCGAAATCAAGAATGGAGAGTCTTGAAGGTCTTTCTGGGTATGCTAAGTGCTTCTTAATCAATTTGAACATATTAATAATAAATCTGTGGTGGTTTATAGCTTTTGTCGTAACGAAGATAGTGTTCTAGATAGGACGCTCAGTTTAACACATGTATACATAATTGCCACCAGCAAAAAATTGTGTAGCGCAAAAAGCTCAATGTCAGGTATGTTTTTGTTCGAGCTTCGTTTTAAGTGAGTAGTGTATAATCACTGACGTCCTCTTCTCATTTACTGTATAAACCCATATAAGGGAAAATAAGATGAATATTGAAACCATCAAAAGGTTTTTACCCGCTAAATTCTTGGGGCTACTACCTCTTCAAAGTGGGGTAGAACTTATTCTAATCTTCAATGCCATCAACAAAATGTCGGGAATATTTGGATTATTATCACTTTTCACAAGTCATCCTATCAACTTTGTTCAGTGGGTGTACTATACCTTGAACTGTTTAGTTCTATTCATTACTGCCTGGTGCTATCTTTGTGTTCGAAAACTTGTTTCTCAGAGCTTAGCTTCAAGTAACGCTTCCAATTTTCTCAACCAGGAGTCCAATCTTACTACCTTGAATGTCATTGCCTCCTTTGTGATAATTTACACTTTGGAGTTTTTCACAGGGAATGTTTTCATGATTTACCTCACAAATCTTTGGTTTCAAGAGGAATATAATTCTACAGCTCCAGAATCTGGAAAAGGTTCTATCAAAAGCACTTCAATTTCAAACCAGAAAGCTTCGACGCAACTGACAAAAAGAGTTTCCGATGTACTTGCTTTACAAAGCGCTAGTGAATATTACGAAGTATTTGTTTCAGTAGTCACAATTGTTATCACAGAGACTTTCAGAGTATATTTTATCACAGTTATTATCAGCTATTATTTGCGGTTACGTAAAAGAATCACTCGTCAACCTTCAGGGCGGTTTTCATTTATCATCAAGATGATCGATCGATTAGCGTAAGTTTTTATAGATTTTATGACATAATAAATAGTTTTTCAAAGAATCTAGAATCGGAATTATTTTTTGCGACAAGATTTTCTTGATTCAAAAATTTTTGTCAACAATTTTAATTCCTTTTCAGCTTACAAAATTGTGCAATTTAGCATGTCCTCGTCAGATTGTTCTGAAGATGAATATAGTTACGAGAGTGCTGCTAAGAATTTTAGTCATACCACTAATGCCCGAGAGAATGCAGATATTATTGAAAGATATTCAGACAAGATAAATTTAGATCCACTTGTTAATCATAGGATTACTCGTGATAAATCACTTCGTGCCACAGTGGATCAAGTGTTGGATCCTCGAACATTGCGCTTTTTGAGTAAGATATTCAAAAGTGGAATCATTACAAAAATCAATGGTTGTGTTTCTACAGGAAAGGAAGCCAATATATACTATGCAGAAAACGAAAACTCCAAGGAAGAATTTGCTGTCAAAATATACAAAACTTCTATTTTAGTTTTCAAGGATCGTACTCGTTATGTGGTCGGAGAACACCGTTTTGGTGAAAAACAATCGAAAAATCCAAGGCAAATGGTTAAAAATTGGGCTGAAAAAGAATTCAGAAATCTGAAAAGACTGTATTCTCAACCTTTAATAAATTCTCCAAAGCCTGTTGAGCTAAGAGAGAATATCTTGGTCATGGAATATCTAACAAAAGGAAGTGGAGAACCATCTCCTAAACTAAGAGATTATCCATTCGAGGATATATATGACGTGGTACATTTTTACCATGAAATGCTAATTTTAATGCGGATTCTATTTCAAAAATGTCGTTTAGTTCATGCTGATTTAAGTGAGTATAACACAATTGTACACAATAAGTTGCTATATGTTTTTGATGTATCACAATCTGTTGAACCTGATCACCCCATGGCTATGGATTTTCTACGTATGGACATAAAAAATGTCAATGATTTCTTCAGCAGAATCAAAAAAATCAATGTTTATTCTGAACGAGACATCTTTAAGTTTGTGATAACTCCTGATGAAAGTTTGTTTGAGGGTTTAGATGGTTGGGATGCTGGGAAAGAACCTGCAAAAGAAGTAATAGAACATTATCTTGGAACGATCCCTTTGAAAACCAGTGAGGAAGATGAATTCAATGACGAAGTTTTTCGTAGTTTGCATTTAGTGAGTAGTTTGCATAATATCGATGAAAGGGATTTCAATAAGTTTGCAAATGGGGATATTGACACTTTAGTAGACCTGGTTGGAAGCGTTGCAGTGACTTCTAAGGCAGTTCAAGATCCTAGTTCCGAAAAAGAGAACATCTCTCAGGGATCAAGTCCTTGGAACTCCGATTCAGAAGAAAGTGACGAAAGTGAAGAGTCTGAGGATGATGAAAGAGACAATACTGAGAAAGGTGAAACGAAAAGAAATCAGAATAAACTGAAAAAATTTGAGAATAAAGATGATAAAAAGAATCGTAAGCAGCAATCAAAGGAAGAAGCAAGAGAAAGACGTAAGAATAAAATGAAAAAACATTTGAAGAAGAAGCTTGTGAAAAAAGGAAAAAAATAATCACGTTAACTTGGCACTATAATACAGATATGCCTTTATTCAAGAAAAACCATCGTATTCGGTCATTTTAAAATATGATATTACACCTACTAGCTTCACTGTAACAAAAAATATATACTCATTTGGTGTGGATACTGTTATAAGGGACTATTTCTGCTTCTTAAATAATGCTGAAAATAGAGGAACTAAGTATTCACTGGGACTTCCTCCAAATTTCACTGAGTTTTTGAGCACTTGTAAACTTTTCAAACATTTTGACACTTTTCGAGTGATAATGCCAAGTTTTACATCCCACAACATGTGATTTTGTGAAACACCATGTAATTCCTGTATTTTGAATCTCAAATTTCAAACTCACCTTTGTAATCGAAAACCAATAAATGAAAAAGTAATACAGTTTAAGAAGCGGAAAGGATATAATGGGTAGCAACACCAAAGTCCGAAGCATTTCGAATTATTTTCGAACTCAACAAAAAAACGTTTTGGAAACCCTCATTTCCACTGCACCAAATCAAAATGTAAAAAACGTTATGAAACCGTGTTTGGGTCGACTGGAGCTTAAAATTAAATCCGTCTTAAGTCCGTTAGTATTTTTGAATCAGAAACTAGGAATTTTATATTAGATTTCAATAAGTTTTATAAAACATATAAAAACAAAAGCAAATAATTGGAATGTTACTTTATTTGCATCTTCCAAATAGCTATGAAATATTGTGCATATTTTCATCCGTTCCACTATCAAGCATGACATTTATGTTTGCCATGGTTTGAAGAAGCAATAGAAAAATCTTCTTTGACCGGAAGGAACATCTGTTTATATTCAGGATTACTTAGATATATTTTACGTATTTGAAGTGTTTCAAGCCATAAAAAACTGCTGTTAGTTATTTAAGCAAATTTTTTTTTATCTGGACCTGCTAGAGAAGCGCTTTAAGTTTCATAACGTTCAACACTACTTGAATATAAAATTGCAAACAAAGCATGTTGTTACTCTTCCTTTTTCAAATATAACCAAATATCATTTAGAGACAACTAAATTTGCTTCTTTTTATATTTATTATATATAGGTAATGGGGAATCAGTACGAGTAGCTACGAAGGCAAGCTAGGTATAGGATTATTCATGTGCATCAAAGTTTGAAGAAAGAAAGAAAAAGAAAAAAACAAACAGACAGTTTCAAGGCTTTACAATCCTTCAAGTTTTGCCGGACAACTATCAGAGCAGTCTTTCAAAATATTGCTGTCTGCTGCCTGAAAATTTATTGAACATCTTATTAGTGAATTTTGAAAAAAAACAAAATTTTACTCGATTTTAGCTTGATTTTAGGTAAATCTTAATTTTTGATAAGCGGGGGATGTGTTTGACTTTATTAAGATTATGCTTATATTCAGCTAGTTTGAAAAGTAACACTTTCGTTCCTATAGGTTAAATGCATTTTCTGCAAACCGCAGAAGTCAAGTTACAATCAATGCGCTATTTGGTTGTGCTGTAATGCCTGTTTCATCAAGCTTTGCTTTGCATCAACATAAGGTACAAAGGTACAAAGATTAGCAGAAAAAAATGTAAACTGATTAATGAGTGTAAATTAACTCCAAACTATTTACTATCGGTACTGAAACATAAGTACCTCCAACCAGTTACGCTAAAGAAATGATGCACGTTCAAGAAAAAAAGACAAAGAACCGTTAACAATAATACATTCTTTGAAAAATAATGACTTTTCTTCTAAGTTTCACCTGTTTTTGCTTACAGAAATATCAAAACGTGTCTTGGTGCCCTGATCTACCAAAACAAAATTTCATTTTCGAGAATTCTAACTTTCTCTATTTTCTTTTCTGAATCGCGTATTCTTTGCGATAAGTTGGATATCCGATATTGATCGCTTCAAATAAGCAATTATTTTTGTGCAAACTTCGTTCAACCATGTAGAAATTCAAGCGATGCGTCGATCCTTTGCGCATACGAATTTGAATTTGTTGATAATCACCAAGCTTGGTGTTGGTTTGTGGTGCTTCATCTGCTTTTGCGTGCTAAAAACTAGAAGTTGTACAAAAATTTAGGCCAATATTTTGGTTTGCATCTCACGTCAGATGCCACATGATTGTTTTGATTGTTTCAGCACAACACCTTTTAGACTAAGTACCAGTATTAGCAATAATTCTTGAACATTGAAAACGCAAGTCCAATTCCTACAAAGCGTTTTCTAAAATATTTTCTCAGCACTCAACGGTTACTCATTAAGTTTATTACAATACTTAGAAACAAATCAATATGATTGAATACACGTTGTTTTGTCAACCTGGGGTTAATTGAGTCGCCTTGTCAAAAATCGTCCAAAAGCTTTTAGTATGTGGTGTGGGCATGCTATTTTCCAATATAAGTGTCCGTCACGTGGCACTATATGGGTCATTTGCGAGTGCGTTCTTGTTTTACCCTGATGTTTAGTACAATATTTGGTCGTCGGTGACAAGTGCTATATCAACGCACTTTTAGAGTTCCACATAAAATATAAAAGGTCGAATTATCAGTTGTTACCATTTTGCGTCATCAATTTTTCTTTCAAGTTCATTCACAGTCTTTTTGTCGTATTTTAATTGTCATACTTCAATGATTCAATCTAGATTTAAAGTTGATGTTAGAGCGTCGTTGCTATTTGCCATTTTAACCGTCATGGATAATACCACATTTTGATGTAGCAATTGGTGTTTAACTTATTAGAATTTTTACTGAATTTTAGCTTCAGATTTGATTTCAAGATTCAGCTGATTCCAGTTCAGTTACGACTTTCTGATTTCTGATTTGAATACTAGTAAAAAGTCTAGTTACAGCATTGTTTACATTTTTCTTCAAGGTTTGATTTGAGTCATTATAGGTTTCAGTTTAGTCTCGAGTTTGATCAAAAATTGCTTATTGAGATTGCTTCGTAATTTTATATGAGATTTAAATGGAACTTTTTGTACTGCTTCCTCTGTGAACATAATTTCATTTTTGATCTCACTTATGGCAAAGACGCTTTAGTTAATTCGTTGGGGGCATTGCATATACATTTCCAATTAGATTGCTCTGTTTTCATTCTAGTTTTCATATTTTTCCTTGATTCAGCATTCTACTGAATTCGTATTTTGAACCAAGCACTTATACTTTCTAAAATTGATTGCAATGTAGGTTCGAAATCTATGTGGCAGCTTTGAGCTTAGTTTCACTATATCTGTCTCTTGCCTTTGGGAACCGGTCAAGAATATCTTATTTGATAGGAGCTTTCTCTAAATTTTTAGTATCATTGTACTTAGACTTTAGTTCTAATTGCAACACAACTTGTGAACACATTATCACATCACAATATTAATTCACTTGTTGATACATAATGGAGAGGCTAAAAATAACATAATTTGAACTTACTGATTCTTGCACTTTCAATGAGGACTAGCAGAGCTCAAAATTTTAGAAATTAATGATTGAGCTACTAAATCTGTTACAAATGGAACATCCTATTGATGATCATATCTGAGCACACTTTTATAGATAGTCAACTAAGTACTTGATAGCTTAAGAACTGCGGCAAGTAGTACACGGGCCAAATATCATAGGATCAAGAATTTCAGAGCAGTATAAGAATTTAGATAGCAGAGAATCCGCCGTTTATTTTGCAAAATGTCCATACTCTTTTAGGCAACATATTCTAATCCAAGTTTCAATTTATATAAGAATCTTTACACTAGTGTCAACAGGAAATCAGAAAAGAGCTCATTGTTAGCAACACCTAAAGTTTGGGAATTTCAAAGATCATTACTATATTTCATTTAATTTTTTCCTTAGTTGATAAAATTTGAATTTTCACTTCATCAGAATTCTTGAGTTTTCTAAATAAAATCATTCAGAAGCTTTGCTTAACTGTATATTTCTGAGCTTTATTTGACATTTTAAAATCATTATCACTAAAAGTTTCCAACTTTAAAGATATATTCAAAAATGTTGATAATTGTTCTTTTAACTCCACAATTTGAACTGTTACTCAAAAATGTTGATAATTGTTTTTTCACTCCACATTTTGAACTGTCTTAGGGTATGACTTGGTGCATTAAAATTGTAAGGTTTCCATGGCAAGGATTTTCATACATGTGATATTGAAAAGGTGTAATGTGAAGACTTCTAATATTGATAATGTTCAAAAGCTACTACAAATAAACTCTCAAAACTTGAAACCATATTGTTTGTTTCTGATCTGTTATTTTCTAGCTACTTCTTGAACTACAAATCCTATTCTAAATTTATAAAGAGGTCTAAAATTTAAAATCCATTCTTTGTTGCAATAGTTTTTCTAACATTTTTAAGCAATTACAGCTGTCCCAATAGGAATGAGTAAAGCAAAATGGTCTAG
>JANIWQ010000055.1:0-67059 GCA_030555725.1 Pichia sp. yHMH446
GCGGAGGCTCCGCGCGCGCGCACGCGAACACGCCCAAGCGGCTCGTCGAGCTCGTCGCACAGCACAACGACGGGCGTGTCGCGCGAGCGCGGATCGACGCGTCGCTGCCTCAGTAGCTGAGCCGCTGAAGAACCAGAGCAGTTCATAAAACCTGGCACCCTTACAAAGTCGATCGGCGCGCCACCACCAGAAGTGGAATCACCCCCCAGTATCTCCTGCACGCGCTCGAGGACGCGGTGGCCAACACTGTGGCGGGTCCCGTCGTACTCGGGCGGGTTGCCCAGCGACAGCACAACAAGGCGTTTCGGCATATAAGGTGGTGCTGCTGGAGGTGTGCTGGCATTCGCTTTCATTGCCTTGACTGACTTCGCTGCCTGTAGTAGAGTCGTTGCCCTCATCTTGTGAGAGGTAGGATAGAGTAGGATAAAGTAGGAGAGTATAATAATATATTTATTATTTTTTTCTCGCTCTGATAAGTTAGTTAGTAGTAACTGACTCGCCACATCTTGTACGTACGCTACAACTAGTCATCACACTCACACACTCTCTTCCTTCGCTCGCTTCGCTCGCTCGGTTCGCTAGCTCGTGTACAATGTCGAATCCACTTGCTCATTTCAAATTAATCGCCGATGAAATAAATAAACCTGAAGATCCTGATAAAATCGGTATAATTCAGTCTTTTGCAATTAAATTTTTATTCGCTTTCGTTATAGTTTTCTGTTTATTCGTTTATTTAGATAAAACTTCATCATTAAATAATCATTCACCTCAAGAAAATAAAAAATTATTCGGTTATACTAAAGCTGAAGGTGATTTAAAGGATCCCGGTGTACCTCCAACAGATAAAAAATTAGACTAACCGATTATTTTGAAACTACTTATATAATAGTACTTACTTATACAATTTGTAAAGAAAAAAAACTAGTTAATTGAAAAAGGAAATTGGATTAATAAAAAATAAAACTACGAAAAACTAACACGCTACAAACTAGGCTATGCCTGTGCCTGTGCTGCTTGAGCTTCCTGCTCTTGCTCTTGTTGAGCTTGCTCTTCCTCAGCTTCCCATTCACCTTCTGTAACACCTTCAGGAACTGTGTAAACATCTTCAATACCTTGATGCATAGATAATAATGGTTCCTTTAAATAAGAATTATCTAATGTCCATGATCCTAATGCATTCTCACAATCAATTATAATTTGCTTCGATGCTTCATAACCATCATACGCTGGTCTAGTTTCACCAGGTGTAACAGGTGAATCATCTAATAATTCAAGTAATGCCTTACCATAACCTGCAATTAATGCCATCTTCTCAGTTAATTCTCTTAATGAATCAAATTGATAATTATATGCAGCTTTTAATTTCTCCCTTGTTATATTAGATAATTGAGCTTCAGCAACTAATGATTCAGCTTCAGCTCTAACTAATTCTTGCTCTAAAATCGAAATTTTAGGTGATTGTGGATCTTTATATTTTAAATGTGCAATTTCATCAGTTATTTTAACTTTACGATCCCTCGATGGTTGAACTGATGCTTCAATATTTCTAATTGATTTTAATGTAATCCTATATAAATCATATTTATCAATAAATTGATCCTCTAATTCTCCAATCTCATAAAGTAAAACTCCAATCTTATCTGTAACATCTGAAACATCATCATCATTATCTGCTCCCCAAATTGATAATTGTTTAGCAACTAATTTACGTTCATTTGAAACATTCTCAAGTGACCTTTCTAATGATTTCTCAATCTTAATCAATTGTGATAATTTCCTAGCCATTTCTGGTCCAAATGATCCAGCTGTTTGCCTTCTAAAAGCTTCAGCAATCGATGTAGAACCGAAAAATATACCACTTTTAGTCGATGAAACTGGTGGTGGTGGTGTAGCTAATTGTGAAGCTGTTGGTGCCCTAGATGATCTCATAGAATATGTCCTGTGCATCTTGAACTATTTGGTAATCTTCCTTGTTTATCAATTGAAGTAAAGTAAAAGAGAAAGCTCGTTCGAATAAGAAGAATAAACTAATCAATTGCTTCCCTGGTGGCTGCTTATAACACAGGCCAACACCTCGCAACCACTCCACGACCCCGCGGGCCAGGCAGTCTCGCTCTCCCAATCGCCCAAACAATCCGTGTCGCCCTCGCGGCAGAAACCAGCATCCCCGCTGCACAGCCCCAACGAAAACAACTAACAGCTGGTCCTGCTTTCGGAAGCCACTCTTATCAGCAACAGCATTGCTACACCAGCAACACCCTCTAGACCGTCTATCTGAGTGAGCAACTACAACTACTCATCTACATTAACAACCCTACATACGTACTTGCTACTTCCTTGACCTCACAGCCAGGCAACTGCGCTCGTTCTCTGCTCTCCTGCCAAATCGGGAGCAGCACGCCCAATCGGGAAACCGCGTCTTGCCTCTTTCGGCACGGCTATACCGGCTATAAGAGAGAAGTAAAAAAAAAAATAGAATAATGTCCGTGTTCTCGGTGTTAACACTACATTACACTATATTTATTATACACTCTACACTACACTTCAAAACGACGCTTTTGTACCTTGACACCTTCTACAATCCCCTTATACCCATCCAATACACGCAAATACGTATCCTGTAATTTACTCTTACTTTCACTAGGATCAAGCGCTTCTAACCCTTCTCGATTTTGTTCATAAATTCGTCTCTTAATAAGCAATCTTAATTCCTTCTCACCTTCTTTACTTCCACTACTAACCTCTTTATCTTGTAAACTCCATAACTTGCTCATCTCAACTACACGACGTAACTGTCTGTTAGTTAATTTAGTAATTTTCTTCAACCTCCTTAAAACTTCTTCATCAACTTTACCATTAATTTCCCTATATAATCCATCACTGATAAATCTTTCAACATCACATTTATCACGTAATTCATCAAATTCTTCACTAGGATCTTCAACAGTAATTTCAAAACAACTCTCATCTTTCCTCCATTCTTCAACTATAGTCTCATACATTTTACGTCCATAACCTCTACCTTGAAATGGTGGTAAAATTAAAACTTGTGAAATCCTACCCCTATAATTCTTATCATTACCTTCAATATCATATTTCCAATATTTATAAACTGTAATAAACCCAATAAACTCTCTTTTCTTATTCTTCTTATCGTTATCATCAATCTTACTATATAAAACATAAATCTCCCATCTATCATCATCTTCAATCTCTTTATCAATATAACTACCAGCTTCAATGAAAAATAATGTCAAAATTTGACTCCTACATAATAATTTCTTACCAATTAAATCATTTTTCAAATTAAATTTAAAAATCTCACATTGTTTATCTTCTTCATCGATAAACTCTCTAACAATTTTATCTTTATTATTTTCAAGTAATTCCTCAAATTTCTCTTCTTCAATTTTTTGCAACCATTCTTCTTCATCATTATAAATATAATCTCCTTCAGGTAAAAAGTTCTTCATTGTTTCACCAATATCTTTAATATCTTTACTAAGCTTCTTCTCATATTTCCATGTTAATAATGGTTTCATCGATGCACAATCAAATGCAATATGAATTTGTAATCCTTGATACCCGAAAATTTGTTCATTATCCCCAAAAATTGGATAAGTGAATTTCGGTTTGAATCCAATTGCTTGTGTCGGTTCAGCTAATTTAAAAAACAATTTGTTAGTATACATACGATAGAAAATAGTATAATACTTAAATAATTTTTTTTCAAAAATTTAATCACTTACCAATATGTAATTTAATAACATCGTTAGCTGAAACTGTCCATTTCTCAGGTTCAATCAATTCCATATTCTCTGTTCAATCACTTTCTTTTTGATAATTATATCTCCAAATAAACAATTTTGTTCAACTCTAATTTTATCATTAGTAGCCAACTGTAACAAAAACATAAACTTACTACAAACTTCACCGCGACTAGTTGTAATATTATTCGCGTCGTCGTCACCACCACCACATTTTCTAACAATATCTAAAAAGCAAACTCCTGGACTCTCATCGTTATTCTCAATTCTATTCAAACTTTCAAAAATTTCTTCTTCAAATTCATCCATTTGTAATGTACTAATCTTTTCTAATTGTTCACTACCAAAACTAATATCTAATTCAGCAATATTCCCAACATCTGTATCATTGTAATTACTATCATTGTTAAAACCATTTTTATCAATCCTTTGTTGACTAAAATCAAATCTAAATGAACTGCTATGCCTAGAATCAATAGCTCTACGACCAATTTCAACAGACGAAATTGAACTACTACGTGATCTCGGCCTAGAATTTGATCTCATTGGACCTCGACCTATCTCAATATTATCAAAACTTGCGAACCTATCATCATGTACACTTGCTTCATCAGGAATTCTAGCATTCTCATATCCAATTTTAAACTTATTTCCATTAGCAATATCCTTAATTAGAAGCTCTAAATCTTTTTCTTTATTTGCATTGAATCTATCTTTGGCTTTTTCCATCTCATGTAAAATATATCCATCACGTATTTCCCTTAAACGGATACTAGAAATTATTGTCTCATTATCTAAAATTAGCTTCCTCCGTAATTTACCTTTACCTTTATTCTGCACTTTCCTTCTTTTCGTTGTCGGTGGTGTAATCAAATTCCCATTATTTGCACTTATCTCATTGACTGTGGAAGGTGGTGTCTTGCTTTGATTCTCTGCATCAAATTCAGGTACAAAATTATCATCAATATTGTCAAATGCATTTAAATCCACAAAACTATTTTGTATTTCTGCTACAATTGCTTCATTTTCATTAGGCTCAACATCAACATTTCCCTGCTCTTTTTGTCTCCCATCATTTGTAATCAATTCACCATTTGCGTCAAACATAAAATTTAAATCGACATCATTCCAATTGTTCTCTTGAGTATCAACACCGAAATTGCTCCTATCTGCATTTTTATTATCCATATTTTCCCAAATATCTCCTTCACTGGTAATTTCTGAAGAAACTATTGACTCTTCATCGTTTTCTCTATTAACTTTTCCAGTAAACGCCTTAAACTCATCAACTAAACCTAACATTATATCAAATTTTGGATCATCATTCAATAATTTAATTACACAACCATTAGCACTCCTAGTATCTTCTAAATTTGGATTTACTTTCATATTAATCATACCAAGTTGTCTAATCAACATGCGACATGAATTAACTTCTTTCCAATTCCATTGACATTTACTCTTATAAACTAAAACTGTACCATACATCAAATTACTTGTCTTCCTCAAATTTAAAGTATCACTTGCTTCAATAATACAATTACAAGCTTCAGTTATGTTGATATTGGAAGTAATTTTCTTACATCCATTTGATCTCCTTGTGCTACCATTAAGAGTAGCAATTAACCAAATCGAACTCAGTAAACTTTCTTGATTCATGATTTTCTTTACTTTGGATAGAATAGATTTGTATTTTATTTGCAAAAATTGTTTATTAAAATAGTTTTATTAAATAGAGAAGAAAGTCTATAAAGAATAAGCTTCGTGTAGTAAAGGCTCAGACAAAATCTATACCGAGGCTCATTAAGGAAAAGGGGTAAATTGATGACATAGAGAAGGCTCATCCACAATTTCATTGCAGTAAACATGCTATCTTTCCTATTTTAAAATAACGGCAACAGTACCTGCTATAGCACCAAAAATACCAAAGCCAGTAACAGCCCACCATATCATCTTTTCTCTTGTAGATATTTCTGGAAAAGTCACAAGATAATATGAAGCAGGAAGAGTGAGACACACTGTGAAACAGATAAGTGATCCTAATAATGACATCACTTTACCAAAATTTGTAAGTAATATTGAAGATGCAAAAAATATACCACTCAAAAGAATCCTATTAATCAATTTCTGAATTTTGGAATCACCAAAACTTGTATCAAGAATTGTAACAATTGGTCTAGAAATTAATGGTAACTTGGAAACAGGTAAAATACCCATAATTATCACTATAATTGTGGAAATCCAACTTGGATAACCTGTATTTGTTAGTATACTTTTAGTTATTTCATCATCTACTAACTCTCCAAACATAAGGAATCCAAGAACACCTGTTATTAAATCAATAAAGTATGAAAATGAGAATGAATATCTCATGCATTTATTAAATCTTTGCGGATGTAACTGATCTCGATAAATTTCTGGGAAAGTAGCATGACCTCCCCAAGGTGCCATATATAATCCCAAAGCAAATAAAAGGTCAACTGTTGATTTGGGCCATAGATTTGTTGGCATTACTGAAAGAAGTGATCCTGGGCTATCTTTTTTCAAAAATCCACTAATACCAATCACTATACAAGTAACACTTGTGCAAAAAATACCTGTTAATGACAAGAAAGATAAAAGTCTCAATGGCAGGAAATTTAGAAACACTAGTCCTGAAGTGATTAATAATTTTAGGCTTGTCTTATCCAAATCCGGTTTTAATGCATTGAAGGAATCCGCAAACAACAAAATCATTGATATTCCTGCTCCTAATAAATCCAATGTAAAAATTAATAAAATCACAAAACCAATTTTATCACCAAAACAATGGATTCCGATATCTTGATAGGTTCTAAGTTGTGGAAATTTCTCTAAAATTTTACCAAGTAGCACAGCTGTTTCCTTTGTTGATAGTGCAGACAAGGTTATACAAGCAACACCTAGTACCCAACCTGATAAGTGTAATGCGAATGGCATCGATAATATACCAAGACCAATCAAAACGTTTATCGAATTGAAAATTGTTTGAGCAGAGGTTGATCTGTTTGAGATTATTAAAATCTCATTATCTTCAGTATTTATTATTTTTATCAGCGGTTGCTCTTCTATACTGCCATAAGTTCGATGTCGGGAAGATAATGCAGATGTGGAATGTGAAGATCGTACAGAAACTGAACTTCCATTCGAGAAAACTCTTTGAAGTCCATCTTCATCCTCTTCAATGGCCGAATCAATGGCAGCTATAGGGGATTTCTGTTCAAAAGACGTTGACAAATAATTTACAGACCTTTGCACAGATGAAGCAAAGTTGGCAATTGATGAAACACCTCCAGCATCCAGGAATGATCTTCTCCGGATAGGTATAGGAGAGAAATTTTGAGGTTCATGTTGTTCCTCATCCATTGTTAACTTCAGTATCTGTGTTAGTGTGTGTCTGAACTTAGAAACTGCTAAAATGATAGGATGTGTTACCTAATCCAATCTCAACTTTTCATTGAACAACCATGAAAAGTTTCCCCTACTCCTAAGCCAATCATTTTTTTTTCTCTTGATAGGAAAACAATCGAATCTCGAATCTCGATTTTCCCTTCCCAACAGATAATAATCCCGTGTGAAAAATTTCTGAGTTGGACAAGAATACGTGCACAACAAAGCAAATGTCGCGTCTTGCTTTCTCCTTCCTCAAATTTCAACTGTAAATCAGGGAGATGGATTCTACAGAAAAGCAGAAATCAAAAGAAAGTACCACAGTTTGGCACAAATTAGCGTTTTAGTCGCAGTTACTTGGGGTAGTCTCTATTATTCGCTCTACTTATCTCAATGTTTAGGCTGGCTAAGGTTAAACTTATAAGACCACACCTGGTGAGGTTAGCATCGACTAAGTCCTACGCAGAAACTGTTTTCCTACCGTCAACAAACTTTGGATCAAGATCGGATCAAAAACTTATTGACACAATTTTGAAACCGCAGACTACTGAAGAGCTTTACGAATGGAATATAAACAGACCAATTAAGAACCTTGATAAAATTTTCATTTTCCATGATGGCCCCCCTTATGCAAATGGTGATTTACATATTGGTCATGCATTGAACAAGATTCTCAAAGATATAGTAAACAGGTATGAACTTATGATAGGAAAGAAAGTGCACTATGTTCCTGGTTGGGATTGTCATGGCCTACCCATTGAATTGAAAACATTGGAAAAATTGAATAAAGAAAAGAAAGAAGTAGAGAAAACGCTGAAAAAAGAATACAAAAGAACCAAAGATGAATCGATAAAGGAGGAATTAGAGAAACTGAAAAAAACTAAGCTTTCGCCAACAGAAATAGTTAAGTTGGCAACTGAGCATGCAACTAAAACTCAAACTTTACAATCGCAACAATTTCAGGAAATGGGTATTTTTGGTGACTTCAAACATCCATATATGACTTTACATAATTCTTATGTTTGTGATCAATTGGGAATTTTCAAGAAATTCTTTGATAATGGCTTGGTGCATAGACAAGAAAAACCGGTATATTGGGGATGTGAAAATGCAACAGCTTTAGCTGAAGGTGAGTTGGAATATAACCAAAATCACGTTTCCAAAGCTGCGTTTGTGAAGTTCCCAATAGTCGAATTGAATACACTCAAAGATAAACTTGGTGGACTCACAGATGTTTCGGCCTTAATTTGGACGTCAACACCATGGACCTTAGGCTCCAATTTAGCAATCTCTATCAATCAAGATTTTGACTATACTGTGATCAAGTACAATGACTCAAACTTTGTTGTTCTTGTTGATCTGATTCCTTCTTTGAAAGAAATTTTTCCTGAAATTATTGGCACCGAAATCACTTTCAAAGGTAAAGAATTACTAAACTGTAAATACTCATCTCCATTACTTGATAATGGTAAAACATACCCATTTTTGCATGGTTCCCATGTCACCAATACAGCTGGTACTGGTTTAGTGCATACTGCTCCTGGTCATGGTCAAGATGATTACCTCGTGTGTATGAAGTATGGAATAAAACCATATTCACCGGTAGATCAATATGGTAAGTTTACTAATGACGTTGCTGAATCTTTGAAAGATTTAGTTGGTTTACGTGTTCTTGGTGATGGTAATGATCGCATGATCGAACATGCCAAGAAAAAGAACGTTTTAGTACATTTGGATGAAAATTACGTTCATTCTTATCCATATGATTGGAGATCCAAGAAACCAATTATCATAAGGGCAACCCCACAATGGTTTATCGATGTTAGTAAAATTAAAGACAAAACTATTAAAGGATTGACTGAGAATGTCAAATTTCATCCTGAAAGAGGACTTAATAGATTGACATCATTTATCAAAACGAGGAATGAATGGTGTATTTCCAGACAACGGAGTTGGGGAGTTCCAATACCAGTTTTGTATCATCGTGAAACAGGTGAATCTCTCTTGGATGATAAGATTATTGAAAAAATAATTTCCGTCATTGAAAAAGAAAATATTGAGGGTTGGTTTAAGCAAGTAGAAGAAGGCGGAAGCATTGAGAAATGGCTTCCTGATGATTACAAACATATGGCAAATGACTATGTTTTGGGAACAGACACTATGGATGTCTGGTTTGATAGTGGAAGTAGTTGGAAAACGATTGAGAAATTTTTGAAAGATGAAAATTTACTTAAAGACGCTGAAAGTAGAGGCTATTTAGCTGATGTATATTTGGAAGGTAGTGATCAGCATCGTGGCTGGTTCCAAAGTAGTGTTTTGACCAAAGTTGGTACTTCTGATAATGAGCAATTGGTATTGCCGTACAAAAATATTATCACACATGGTTTTACATTAGATGAAAGAGGTGAGAAAATGTCTAAAAGTATAGGGAATACAATTGCACCTAGCGATATTCTTAATGGTAACAAATCCACAGGCATTCCTAAAATTGGTCTTGATGGTTTGAGACTCTGGGTTGCACAATCGGATTACACCAGTGATATCAATGTTGGAGGCACCATTCTTAAGCATGTAGGAGATAATTTGAAAAAAATTAGGTTTACTTTTAAGTTTTTGCTAGGTAATATCGATGAAGACTACG
This sequence comes from Pichia sp. yHMH446, assembly GCA_030555725.1. Taxonomy (NCBI): domain Eukaryota; kingdom Fungi; phylum Ascomycota; class Pichiomycetes; order Pichiales; family Pichiaceae; genus Pichia; species Pichia sp. yHMH446. The sequence continues at coordinate 9,817 of JANIWQ010000055.1, forward strand.
TTCCTCAAGTAACCTATGAAGAATTGAGCTTGTTGGACAAATATATGCTAAGTCGTGCATTTAGATTGAATCAAGAATGTCAAAAAGAGTATGAAAATCATGACTTTTTCAAAGTTGTAAAAAATGTTAACCACTTCATCAATGTTGACCTTTCCTCCATTTATTTTGACATCAGGAAAGACTGTTTATATACCGATAAGCTAGACTCTAAAAAGAGACTTTCCACGCTTGCAGCTTTTGAAGAGATACTACAAGTGCTGGTCTCCATTTTAAGTCCAATCATACCTATTCTAACTCAAGAAGTTTGGATCAACATGCCAAAGAGACTCACAAAGTCAAATAAAACACCTTTTCATTCTTCCTGGTACAGAGGCGAGCTGATGCAGAGCAATCCTGAAGTAGAATCCGAATTCCAGAGGTTGTTGCAATTCAAAGACATGGTCAACCTACAGGTGAATGAACTGAAGAAAGCGGGTACAGTCAAGCAGTCGCTCGAATGTGTGGTGGCGGTGCCACCGGAATTACATGGTTACAGTCTTGAGACGTTATGCGACACATTTGTTGTCTCTGGTGTCGAACGCACGGACGATCATCTTGTAGTGATCCCATCCCCTCTGCAAAAGTGTCCACGGTGTTGGAAACACTCAGCAACAGCTGAAAATTGTCTCTGTGCGAGATGTCGCTCCGTGGTCGGATGAACTTTTATAGAACCTTCTTAACAGACACACACAGACACACACGCACCCACAAGCGGCTTCCACTCTGTATATATACATTTACTGTGTGTATCTGATTCTGTACATAGTATAACCACCAATAGTCTGACTATTCAACAATGAGTCTGCAGCAAACATACGATGAGTACCAACAAACCATTCAACAACTACAAGAACACATTGTCTCGATTGAAAGTCAGATATACGAACATGAAATTGTTATTGACACATTGAAAACTGTTCCTACAGACAGGAAAGCTTGGAGATTGGTGAGTAACGGAGAGAATTTGTTGACAAAAGATGAAGAGAAAGCAGTTTCTGGGGGACTCATTGAAACGACAGCAGATGGGGCCAGGGAGAAACTTGAGAAAACTTTGGAATCTTTGAATACACTCAAGAGTAAATTAGAATCAGAGGTTAAGCAGACGAGGCAAGAATTCGAAGATTGGAAAAAGAAGAATAATGTTAAAATTGTGCAAGCAAATTAAAAATATTGTTACAATTCAACTTTAAGGATCTTTTTTACTCGTTGTATAGAATTTATATCACTTTTCTAATTTCCTACAATTAACTGCTTTATCCAATTAGATGACCTTTTTTTCAATGCGAATATCTTTATCTTCAGAGAAGATAAAAATCACCACAAATAGAAGCCACGCAACCACGACGACATAATAACCCGCAATGTAAACTGTAGAGTTTGGAATTTCCCACGATCTAGGATACTCATCATTCGCCAAGTGTCTAACAGGTACAACTTCTTCTTCACTTACGAAGGAAAGTCCTGGTCTTTTGTAACTTACACTAAAGGTAAACATACCATGCTGGTCAGGAATTTGGAATTGTTTCGAGTAAATCGAATCATTCTCAGATTTATCTGTTAATTCAAGATTCAGCCGTTGATAAGGATCGAGCATGATAAACTCTAATTGTACAGCATCTTTAGCAACAAATGGAACCCATGAATCTGTAGTTGAATTATACTCAGCAAGACCAATCTCAAAATATGAAAAATCCTTAACTTTGTAATAATCATCCTCATCGACAAATGGTAACTCAATACCAGATTCATCAACTCTTTTATGGGTGAACTTTGTAGATTTTATAACACCTTTCTTCTTAAAGGTCCATTGAACTAAATCATTAGCCAAATTGTAGTTTTTCAATGCATCAGTTGATCCAATCCATGATACTCTTGCATTATTCAATCCTTGGAAAGAAACAGCAAAATATCCCTCATTACCAGCATGCCATATTTCATCACCAGATTTAGTGATCGAGGTTTTCGGTGTTTGCAATAATGGGATAAGGTATTCTGAATTAGAGATAATAGCAACAGATGCATGTTCAAAGGAAATCTTCTCTTTATTATCTAAAGAAATGATGTAGTCATTCAAGAAGTCGATTCCTTCAAAGACATTATCTTCAGAATGATGATTGATATATTTGTAGCCTTTTGGAGATGGATAAATTCCTAATTGATTCAAGAATACAGTCGAGTCTAATTGAGAGATCTCGTCATTATTGACAATGATAACATTACCACCATTGTTCGAAAATTTCAGAAAAGAATCATGATCAACGTTGGAAGCAAGTTTCTTGTTCGATGTTTCAAGGATTATCATATTTTCATATAGTATATTATCATTTATGTCAAATAATTCAATCTCTTCATTAGATCCAGTCTTTTGATAAACGATCTTGAAATCGTTATTCTCTAGAGCTTTAATCAAAACCTCACCGTTATGATTCTCAACATCGTCCAAAAGAACTAGGACATCCTTTTGTGCGAATACCGTGTATATAAAACACAAGATAGCTGTAAGAAACCTGTTAATAAACAACATTGAGATGTTATCTTAGGTACAAGTCAACTCAGCTAAACACGATACTGCTAATTTTCCAAAAAAACATCATCATCAACTTCCACTTGGCGTTACGAACACGGAATCCTAAACTTGAAATTCGCTAGACGTGGGTCGGACACCACTCTAATTATAAACCAACTTGGCTATACAACGTGGAGCTTATCTACCCCTTCATCAACCGAGATGATATCTCCTGAAACTACAGACAGGTCTATTGGGGAGGCGTATATCAAGCTCAACCAGGCCGAGAATGTGGCATCAGAAATGGAGAAGATGCTAACGAAAATTGAAGAAAAAATGGCCCAACTGGAACAGCTTCAAGATGGAGTCGATGTCATTGAATTCAGGAAACTAGATGAAGAGCTCCAGTTTCTACAAGAAGAGGTAGTAGTATTGCAGAAGGAAAACAATTTATAGAAGTTATTTTGTTAGTGTTACTTAATATAAACACTCAATATAGTAATCTTTGTACTACCAATACCAGAGAAGCGTTTTAGTTAATTCAAAGAAGCCAACTTACAAGGTTCCTGTTTTGTACGTCCTTAATAAGTCCTTGTGTTTGATTAGCATATTGATTTTAACCACCTCTGATTTTGGACAGATCTGGGCGTATAACTCCGATAACTACCTGTCTGTACAGTTGCTGCTGGGAGTGGCAAGAGACGCAACAAATAATCAAATTTGTAACTCCTCCTCCTCCTCCTCCGAACAACACACCTTTTTACATTCGCAACTCAACAATAGTATAATAAACGCAATTGATCCATGCCAATTGAAGATATAGGAGACAAAGTCATTATCACTTCACCAGAAGATTCTACAACTAATGTCACCATACTTAAATATGGTGCAACTGTATTGTCATGGAAAGTAAACAATATTGAGCAGTTATGGATTTCATCAGCTGCAAAACTAGATGGTTCTAAGCCTGTTAGAGGTGGTATTCCTCTTGTTTTCCCTGTGTTTGGTAAGTCAAACGAAGAGGGTTTCCAGTCTTTGCCGCAACATGGTTTTGCCCGCAATTCCACATGGGAATTTCTTGGTCAAACTAAGGCAAATCCACCAACTGTGCAGTTTGCCCTAGGTCCAGATGAAGCAAACAAAGAAATATACAGTAAATGGGACAACGGTGATAATGACTTTACTCTATTCTTAACTATTACTTTAGAAGAAAATGATTTAAGAACTCATATTGAAGTTCAAAATACTGACACTAAACCATGGAAGTTTAATTGGTTGTTTCATACATATTTGAAAGTAAATGATATTGAAGATACACTTGTGAATAACTTACCAGGTGAGCAATGTTATGATCAAGTTTTATCTGAAAGTTACATCGAGAAGGCACCAGCGATTGATTTCCATCAAGAGTTGGATAGAATATACAAAAATGTATCAACAGAAAAGATAATTCAAGTCATTGAGTTTGGTAAAGTTGTACATAATGTTAGGAGAATAAACTTACCAGATGTTGTTGTTTGGAATCCTTGGATCGAGAAAAGTTCCGGAATGGCGGACTTTGAGCCAAAGTCCGGTTTCCATAATATGTTGTGTGTCGAGCCTGGACATGTTAACAACTTTGTCGAATTACAACCGGGACAATCCTGGGAAGGTGAACAAATCATCTATAAAGGTGATGCTATAAAACTCCAATCCATCTAGTTTATGTTTTCATAGATGTGGTCAATATCGGGCATTGCTGACGGGGTTTGTAGATAAAGTTTATTCTGACTCAGATTGTTGTTTGTTGCATTTGCCAAAAATTCACCGCATCGACCTTCTCTTCGTGGAAAACTTTACAGCCGACAAATGATATGCCGGCAATTTGTAATTTGTTTATAAACTAGATAATATATCTTTTTCCACAAACGCATCATGTCTCCCATAAAATTACAAAGGCATCAATTCAAGTATGTACATTCCTAATAAATATTTAGAAGAAGAATGGGCGACTCAAGAAAAGTTAATTCAAGAGTATCCGCTGGCTACTGTTATTACAAACGATGAAAACGGTTTAATTGCAAACCATATACCATTTGTATTGAAAACAGATCAAGAAACTGGGAAGAAATATTTGCATGCCCATGTTGCTAAAGTTAATAATCAGATACCTTCTTTACAATCAACGCGTGAAGTACTTGTAATTTTCAAATCAGATGATGCATACATAACACCATCATACTATCCATCAAAGCAAGAAACTCATAAAGTTGTTCCAACATGGGACTTTGGTGCAGTTCATGTTTACGGGAAAGCTACTATCATTGAAGAAAAACAATGGGTAAGAGATCAGCTCGATGATTTGTCAGAGCAACAAGAAAGATATCTATCTCAATGGAAAGTTGAAGAAGCTCCTGAGAAATATATTGATATTTTACAAAAATCAATATGCGGGTTAAAAATTGAGATTGAACGTACCGAGTGTAAGATGAAGTTTGAGCAAAAAATGCCCCTCAATGACATCAAAGGTGTGGTTTGCGGATTAAACAAAAATGGAAAACAAACAGTTTCTAGTATGGTTGCCAAATGTAATCATATTCAATAATCGGAAAATCGCTTCAGTTGCGGTAATTGCTACATATATTTGAGCTTTTCTATACTAGTAATAAGTAGCACATGTATGTCCTAATGTGTAGTTGAAAAGAAGATACAAGCAGAGCATATAATGGCCTCAAAATCATTGAAAAAGTATAACTGGTATTATGAATTTTCTAGCCTATCTCTCTGTCTAGTTGCTTTATATCTCCATATAGTGTACTGTAACGAGTAAACCGCTGATATTAATCAGTGAAAAGATTCTGACAGACTTACTATTTGAAATGAACTGATAGGTATTGGAAGAAAAGAATATTTAGTAAGTATCTTTGAGATCAAATAAATGCTTATCTATTAAGTAAAAAATTTTAAAAAGCAACTTTTAAAGTAGTTATATCGTAGCTGAATAAGTTGTCCTTTTCACTGATTCGAGTGAATCTTTGAGAATTGAGATATATTAAATATATAAGAGGAACTTCAGATAATTATTAGTGATTATAAAATTGAGTGAGTGGCCAACCACATGTAAAACCAATTAGTCGAACATTCAAATTATATCGGCTTGTGCTTTTGAAAGATTTGCATAATGGAAGGAAGTTTATATGAGGATCAGAAAACGCTTGATGAACCGTGCTATTTGATTATTCTCGAACTTTTTTGAGGATTGCAGAGTTATACCCCTATCGTATTCTTTTATCCATCACTGTTTATAATGCACGCTATAGACTGTTTCACGAACCAAAAGGGTTTGACGATGTCTAAAGTGACTAATAACTTCATTAGGAGTAATGTAATTATGGCAATTCCAATTACAGTTGTACTATCCGGGGTTTGATTCTTTAAAAAATTATGTTTATGATAAATATTTTTAAATATTCAGTTACTATTACTGAAGAAACTATGTTGTGATCCAAAATTTTTGAAAATTTTTGCAGTCTATTTAAGTTACTATATTACTGATCAGTTTTAAAAACAACAGAAGCCTGGTTAGCTCAATCGGTAGAGCGTTTGACTCTTAAGTTTCACCTATTGAACTGGTGCAATCAAAAGGCTGCGGGTTCGAGCCCCGCATCGGGCTTAACTTTTTTTTCTTGTCTGTGTGTGTGCTAAGAAATAATTTTTTTGTTGATAATAATAATAGATAACACATTACTTACTATTTACATAACAATTAATTAATTTAGAATATCAGATGAACGATATTTACCACTCTTCAATGCAAAGAAAGCCTTTTTAAGAGCCGGTGCTGATTCTTCGACTTCATTGGGATTCCAATTATCTACAATGAGTGGATTCAATCTTTTATGAGGAGCTAATTCGAACAATGGATTAAAGAATTGGTTTTCAATTTTTTCTAAGAAAAAACCTTGATATCTATGTGGAACTTCAGGTTTCTCAATTTTAGTTCTTGAATCATCCCATCTAATTTGATCATTTATTGAAGGTAATTTTTTAGCACCAGAGAAAACACCAGCAATTGCAGCAGCACTATATTCCATTCCATGAAACATTATACCAATAGTTGGTATACCAGCAGTTGCAAAAGTATTATCAGTTATGGAAAATGTGTAAAGGTATAAATTACCAATTTTAGAGACTGGACTTGATTCTTGTTTATACAATTTAATAATATCATTAACAGGATCAATGAATGGGAAATGATAATGATAACCTGTTGAGAGGATTATTTTGTCATATTTACCGATTGAGCCATCTTCAAATTGTACACTACCATTTGATAAATATTTTTGAATTCTAGGTTTGAATTTTAGTTCTGTACTTTCTTTGAAACAATCTTGGATCCAAGTATAGACACTTGATGAACGTTGAGAAATTGTAACAGATTTAGCAACTGGTGCTAGATATTGATAAAGATCAGCACTACTTGTACCAGATCCGCAAAGTAAAACTTTCTTATCTTTGAATTCATCTATGTTTCTAAATGATTTACTATGTTGAACAACGTTAGGGTAACTTTCAACAAAAGCTTTAAAACCTTCAACTTTTGGGATATAAGGTACATTACAGTGACCGTTAGCTGCAACAACAGCATCAAAACATTCAGTATACCAGTTCTCTATTTTAGATAAAGGCGCTTTTTCTCTGATCGTTAAACGCCATTTCGGTAAACCATTTGAATCAACAATTTTTTCAACTAATTCAACACTTGAATTAAAACGGAAATGCTGCCTTAAATCGAATTTTTCAACCAATTTTTCAAGATATCTTTTAACATCATGCATCGAAATCAACGGCTCTAAAAATCTGTTTCTGCTGATAGATTCATAAGGTGTGTAAGAGAATCTCATGAATTTTTCTGGTATATTAGTGAACAAGTTTTCATAAGATGCATTTTTGGTCCATTTGTATTCATCGACAAGTTTTTTATCAGATATTTTAACGTACGGAGATTTGAAACTTGTCTTTGCCAATATTTCAGGGTTAGGGATTTTCGGGAAACTGTAAATTTTGTCAGGATTATCGTAATCGTTTGATTGCAAGGCAGGTAATTTAGGGTCAGGATCTTTGAAGAAATTCCAAACACCACCTAAATTTGAGTTTTGTTCAAAACAGACTACTTTCTCAAACGCTGGAGAGGCGGGTCTCTTATTCTCATGGAGCAGAGAAACACCGTTCGAGGAAACATGGACCAGCTCGTTCACGCAAGAGATTCCAGCTGGTCCTCCGCCGATAACGGCTACAGTTTTAATCGCATGTCGGATGCTCATGAGAGAAAACAGGAGTAGTAGTGGTGGCAGGAGTACGAACAGTACGAGCCAAGAACGACGACCATGACCTACACTCTACTGCGCATTTCAGAGACCCGATCTGCTGTCATGGTTGGTTAGTTATATGAGTCAAACCCGTCTGCATCTACTGATCTCAGCACCGGTTACGGAACAGCTGCACAAAACCGGAGATGCCGAATTGGGCAACCCACCCGCGCTCCCGCGCTTTCGCCGCGCCACGTGACCTTGCGCAACGGGGGAGGCTCAGCGCCCACTCCGGATGGCTTCGCGGCGTTAAGGACACAAACTTGCTTCCCGCAAAGGGCGAGCGCCTGGCAAAAGCCCGCGCCAGAGCCGCCAGAGCCGCTAGAGCCGCGCGTGAGACCGCCGCGCGCGGAAACGGTGCTCGGCGTTAGGGCACCCCGTGCCCACATTCTGGCACCCTCCCTAACTCCCTCCTTCTCTCGGCGGATGCATGTATCGTAGCGGAAGTTGCTGCTGCTGCTGCTGCTGGTGCTAGTGCTAGTGCTAGGCAAACTTGGAAACTGTGGCGTCTCCCTGCTTCTGATTGTGGTGGAGTTATTTTCGCAAAGCCATACTATAGCATGTAACCTTTATGCACCTCTCCTACACTACCCTGGAAAAAGCTAAATAGGGCTAGCTTGAAAAGTTTTTGTATTTTATTTATATGACCCGATCTTCGCAGATCCACTGGTGAAATATTGAGACAGTCTCAAGCGAGTTCAAGATCAAGATCAAAATTAAGATCACACAATGTCTGATTCAGCATCAGTATCAGTATCGTCAGGAAAGGAAGCTACAGGCAATACGATAGTTCACGCTGAGGGTAAGAGGATCACTTCTCGTGATGCCGACGTCACTTTGAACTTCCTTGAAAAATACGATTCAGAAGTCCCTGAAATAACCCCTGAGCAGGAAAAGAAACTGAGTAGGAAAGTTGTCACAATTATACTTCTACTAACAGCTCTAACGAATTTACTCTTGTATGCTGATAAGGCAACCTTGTCTTATACCTCAATTTTCGGTATGTGGAAAGATACAAACTTGACACAAAACAGGTATAATAATAGTTCTACATTGTTCTATGTTGGTTTCATTGTAGGTCAAATCAATTTGATTTTAGTTCAGAAAATGCCAATCGGTAGATTGCTAACAATAATGACATTTTTGTGGTCGTTAATTATTTTCTTACATTGTACACTTCATAATTATCAAGGAGTTTACGCTATACGGTTCTTCTTAGGTTTTGTTGAAGCTGTGGCCTTACCAATTCTTAATAATACAATGTCACAATTCTTAACTGCAAAGGAGAAAGCTGCAACTGCACCAATTTTCTATTCAACATGTGTTGGTGTTACAATCCCTGTTGGTTTTATAGCTTATGGTATCTTACATGCTCATGCAAGTATTGAAACTTGGAAACTTTTCTTTATCATTATCGGTGGTTTGACATTCTTATGGACAGTTGTTATATTTTTCATTTATCCAAACAATCCAACTGATGCAGTTTTTTTAAGTAAAGAAGAGAAAGTTTGGACTATTAGAAGAGTTCAACAATCAACTCATGCCTCAATTGAACAGAAAATAATTAAAAAACATCAAGCTAAGGAAGCATTACTTGATCCAATATCTTGGCTTTTTTTCCTTTTCTTTTTATTACAACAGTTGGCAAATAATTTACCTTATCAACAAAATTTATTATTTGAAGGTATTGGAAGAATTACAAATTTAGATTCAACTTTAGTCTCAACAGCTTCTGGTGGTTTTGCAGCAATTTGTTGTATAATTGCTACAACTTTCTTATTTTATAAACCAAATTATACTGCATTTTCTGTTGTTTTCTGGACAGTACCTTCATTTGCAGCTTCAATCGCTGTTGTTACAATTCCTTGGAATGAGAAAATTGCCTTACTTGGTATGCTTTGTTTAGCTTCACCATTATTTGGTATACCTTGGATCTTAATGTTCTCTTGGAATTCATCATCATGTTCAGGTTATACAAAGAGAATAACCAGGAATGGTTTAGTTATGATCGCTTATTCTGTTGCTAATATTATTTCCCCTCAATTATGGCAGGAAAAAGATGGTCCAAGATATATACCAGCTTGGATCGTACAAATTGTTTTATCCTTCTTTACAGCACCTTTGTTAGCATTGGTTATTTGGTTTATTCTACATAGAAGGAACAAACAAAGGAAATTATTGCTTGAACAAGAAGGTGAAACTAAAGGTTATATCATTATCGATTCTCAAGAGATTGAAGTTAATGATGCAATGCTTGATCTTACAGATTTAGAGAATGAGAAATTTATCTACCCTCTCTAATACTTTTCAACCCTTATCTTTCTTATAAATTTTTGATGTGGCTTTATCAATCTCTTATCTTTTTACATAATACATTTTTTTTAAACTTCTGTAACATCTCACCTGTTCGAGAGCCCCCTCGTTCTTCCTACAACCTCTGCGCCGCGTCCACTCCACGGAGTTGAACGCTTATTCCTCAAACGAGGATTTCTCAGACTCAGATAAACTGATAAGCGAAAATGTTCCCAGATAAGCAATATTTCGGGCTGTTCCGAGTGCACACATGTCGTGTTTTTGATTCTGATAATCTAATCGCACTCACCCGCTTTTGAAATACTATGATACGATAAGGTCAGAAAGTCTATTTTTTTGTTTATAGATAAAGACAAATTACTTAGACGAGAATTTTTAATCAAACTTTATAGCTGTATAAAAGCTAAGGCTACAGGGCTTTCAAAATTGCCAAGCCCTAAACATCATAACAGAATTCCCAGTTTTTTTATTTTTGATTTACTACTGCAATCAAAATGTCAGATAAAGAGAATACAAATATTTCTGTCAGATCTGTGGACGATTATGAATCATCTATATCACAAACGGAACAAAAAGGATGGTTCCAAAATTTCATGGATGGTTTCAAACCAGCAAAATTCGATCAGATTGATACAGAAGCTGAAGAATTCCAAAAATTAACTGCCGTTGAAAAATCTAATAGAATTGCAGCCAATGCACCATTGAAAAGAGCTTTGAAAAAGAGACATTTGCAAATGATCGCAATTGGTGGATCAATAGGAACAGGTCTTTTCATTGGTTCAGGAGGTGCCTTGGCTACAGGTGGACCTGCAGCATTAATAATTGCATGGACTTTAACTGGTGCTTCAATGTTTTGTACAGTTCAAGCTCTTGGTGAATTATGTGTCGCCTTCCCAATTCCTGGTTCCTTTGTGCAATATCATACTCGTTTTGTATCTCCAGCTTGGGGTTTCTGTATGTCATGGAATTACGCATTGTCATGGTTGATTTGTTTGCCATTAGAATTGGTCGCTGCTGCTATCACTATTAATTACTGGAATTCAGATATTAATTCTGCTGCATGGGTAACTATATTTATGGTTCTTATCATGTTCATCAATATTTTCGGAGTAAAAGGTTTCGGTGAAGCTGAATTCTTTTGCTGTTTAGCTAAAGTTTTGGCAATCATCGGTTATATCTTTTTAGGAATCATCATCAACTGTGGTGGAGGCCCTAAAGGTGTTTACATTGGTGCCAAATACTGGCACGAGCCTGGCGCCTTTGCATCAGGGTTTAAAGGTATTTGTACTGTCTTTGTCACATCGGCATTCTCCTTCGGTGGTACAGAATTAGTAGGCTTGGCAGCATCTGAAAGTGAAAATCCAAGAAAAATGTTACCATCAGCTACTAAGCAAGTTTTCTGGAGAATTTGTCTATTTTATCTCATTTCATTAACTTTAATTGGGTTTAACGTCCCTTATACAGATCCAAGATTACTACATAACTCAGGTGCTGCTGCATCTCCTTTCGTCATTTCAATAGTGAATGCTGGTATTAAAGGTTTACCATCGGTTATGAATGCAGTTATCATAATTGCAATTTGCTCCGTTTGTAATTCATCTGTTTTTGCAGCATCCAGAACTCTTGCTTCATTAGCTGATCAAGGATATGGACCAAAAATACTTGGTTATATTGATAGAGAAGGTAGACCATTGGTTGGAGTTGGAATAGCGTTCCTATTGGGCTTCTTGTGCTATTTAGCAGCAACGAAAGATCATGATACAGTTTTCTCTTGGATGCTTTCTATCACTGGTTTATCTTCCATCTTAACATGGGGTTCAATTTGTGGTTGTCATATTAGATTTAGACTTGCATTAAAGGCACAAGGAAGAGATACTAGTGAACTGCCTTTTACTGCACAAACAGGTGTACTTGGTTCTTGGTTTGGAATGATTTTAAATGGTTTGATAATAATGGCAAACTTTTGGGTTGCCTTATTTCCAGGAGCAAAAGCTGATGCCAAATCATTTTTTCAAACATTTTTATGTGTCCCAGTTTTGATAGGTTTCTACTTGTTTTGGTTGTTCTATACTAAAGATTTCCAGTTCTTTATTAGTCCTTCCAATATAGATATCGATAGTGGTAGAAGAGAAGTTGATTTGGAGCTATTAAAACATGAAATCGCAGAGGAGAAGGCTTATATTGCTTCTAAACCATTCTACTATAGGCTTTATAAGTTTTGGTGTTAATATACTTTTTTTTTGTTTTCGTACTTTAAGCATTTTTGGACTTATTATCATTCCATACTAGAACTTGTCTTTTCAAAAACATTTCTTTCTCTTTATTTTTGTAAGCAATATCAAATTTCAATATAGCCTTTTCTACTTTTTCTAAAGCATATTTAGTGATTCTCCCTAATCCTGTAATTTGTTTTAGATACCATTCAGCTTCAAAAACATTTCCACTGATCCAAGCTTGTATTGCGTTTCTAGTGTTTCCATGGATCTGGAGTTGAAGTGAGCGTTCATATTCATTCTCTCTAAAAGCTAAATGAATTGCTAAAGCAGAGAGAACAAAATCTTGCTTTCGATCAACTAATGACCATAATACGGGGAGATAATCTTGAGGATCGCCATTTTCAACAGCAAAATGTGCACTTTGCATGTAAACTCTAAGGAATTCATTATCATCTCCAGAAGACAACACACCTTCCCTCAATTTTCTGTATCCCATTAAAATAGAATCTTTAGCAGCTTCATCATCTACACTAAGGTCATGAACTCTTTCTTTTAGCTGCTGCTCCAATTTGGATCTCTCCAAGCGATCTCTTAGTTTGTTTTCTCCACGACTTACCAAACCCCATCCATCATTCTTTTTCAGAAATCGGTCTCGTCTAGCCTTCATAACTTCACTGCTACTGTTCATTGAACTGCTTAATTGGTCTGAGTACGGTTCATTGAAGTGTTGAGAATAAGTCGGGCATCAGTCGTTCAAATTTTGATCTTATTCTAAAAATTCATCACCATGTTATCCACCTCAGAATTTTATGACATTTTCCACACGAAGACAAAAGAGAATATCGATCAAGAACTATATTGATAAAATTGATATATCAATAATCAATTTCGTGTGATATTTTCTTGTTCAGGGAGTGGATTCTGATTACAATACAGAGAATGGGACATGCAACATCAATGGAATAGTGGGACTTGCGGGACTTGTAGAACATTCTATTCACCTTGATTGACATCATAACCGAGTCATAATTGCAAACTAGTAATTTCTGTTGAATTATTGGAAATCTCCGCATTATTTCATTTCACATAAATAGGAGAAAGTGGCTTGCCGAGCTGAGACTCAGTCAATACCTATCCTTCTTTCTCCTTTTCTTCTTTCCTCTAACTTCTGTAATATCTAACACAGTCATACCATGTCTGACATTTTCAAACAAACAGCTCAATTGAACACAGGTGCTAAGATTCCTCTCGTAGGTTTTGGAACTGTACCTGAGAAAGACGATCAAACTTTCAAGGAGGCGATAAGAACTGCTATTGTCGATGCTGGTTATAGACATATTGATACTGCATGGTACTATGGAACTGAACCAGCCATTGGTGATGTGCTAAAAGATATATTTGAAACAACTGATATCAAAAGAGACGACTTGTTTCTCACAACCAAAGTATGGCCATGCTTCTGGAATGATCCGGAATTATCTGTGGACGTCTCTTTGAAAAACTTAAAGGTGGATAATGTTGATTTATTGCTACAACACTGGCCTGTTTGCTTTAAGAAGGTAGAGGATAAAGATGGAAATAGAGTTGCTGTACCTAAAGACAAAAATGGGAATATTTTATATGATGAAGAAGGCGACTATTTAGTAACATACAAAAAGTTGTTAGGTTTGAAGGAACAAAGAAAGGCGAAAGCAATTGGTGTTTCAAACTACACTGTGGAAATGTTAGAACGTGTGATAAAGGAGACAGGAGTAGTTCCAGCTACCAATCAAGTGGAATTACATCCTCACATACCTCAAGTTGAACTTTGTGAGTACTGTAAAAGCAAAGGAATTGTTTTAGAGGCATATTCACCTTTTGGATCAACAGGTGCACCAAATCTCAAGATTCCATTGCTGGAGTCATTAGCTCAAAAGTATGAAGTTACCCCTGCTGATATTTTGATCAACTATTTTGTTTCTCAAAACATCGTTGTGTTACCACGTTCTACCAATATTGAGAGAATCAAGAAGGGTTACAAATTAGTTAAGCTTAGTGAAAACGAGTTGTCAGAGCTTATCAAATTCGGCCAAGAAAATCCCAAAAGATTTATCACAGATGATTGGGGTAAGGGATTAGGGTTTGAACATTGGGATTGAAAAGTATCGTAGTTTCTTTCTAGTATAGTGTATTTTTTTAATGAACTGTGTCGTGTTTATGTTATCTTATCTTATCACATCTTATCTTATCTGAGATCTCATCTCATCTCAAAAAATTTGACATCAATTCATTTCTTCTTTTTTCCTCTTTCTTTCCTTCTTTCTTCTGTCGATTACACTGATGACGAAGCCGATATATTTAAACTTCATTTCTGAAAATGAATACCATGATTTGAAATCTGCTGTTGTGAACGCCCAAAAATTAGCATACTGTCCTTACTCAAAGTTTCATGTTGGGTGTGCGTTACTGACCAAATCTGGTAGGATTTATCAAGGGTGCAATGTTGAAAACGCCTCTTACCCTGCAGGTATATGTGCAGAAAGAACAGCAATAGTAAAAGCTATTAGTGAGGGGGAGAAAGAGTTCAAGGCAATTGCAATTGTTACAGATTCCTCTGAATGTGCATCACCTTGTGGAGTATGCAGACAATTTATCAGAGAGTTTGCAGGGCCTAACTCAATTGGTGATAAAAAGTTCCAACTACCTGTTATAATGTTTAGTAAAGGCACTACAAAACAAATCACCAAAACTGTGGAAGATTTACTTCCCCTTAGTTTTGGACCAGATGATTTGAAATGATGTTTACTTATCTCAAGTCTAATAAATAACGTATTGTATTCATCTATAAAAAACTTACAATCAAGAGTAAAATTTATTGAGATTTGGACGGACTTCAGGGACTTTGACAAGTCCTTTCTTCTCCATTATACCAAATTGAATACCTTTCAGCAGTTGATAAAGTACATTAAGAACTGGTGCATCTACATTCAATTCCTTGGCGACAGTAAGTACATTTCCGAGGATAATTTGAAGTTCCATTGGATTTTCTCTTTCAACATCAAGAAGCATCGACGGTTTATAGTAAATTCCGTCTGTTATATGTGAGGTAATATTAACTATATCTTCAGGCAATTCTACACCATCAGCTTTTGCGATTTTGACAATCTCACGCATTGCTGGTATCGCTAAAGCTTCAAAAGTACCTGACAATTCCAGTCTACCAACGTCCAATCTGGTCAAAGCACAAATGGTATTATAAGAGGCATTCCATATAAGCTTATTGTACCTACAAGCTTTAACATCATCCTCAAACTTAACTTTATTTTTGTCATTCTTATAAAGCTCGACGAATTCCAAGCAGCTCTCTCTTTGTTCCTCCTTGGTAAAGTTTGGATTGTTAAAATAGCTGATTATACTATCATCATATTTTGTATGTTTTATTACACCTGAATGGTTAGATGAACCTATATATGCAACACCCGATAAACACATATTGTTTGGGTATTTTTCAATAAATGGTCTTCCTAAATCAAATCCATTTTGTATGAGAACGATTTTCGTTAGATGTTCTGTCACAACTGGTTCAATAACCTCCTCAAGTTTAGAAACTTCAGGTATATTTTTTGTTGTAACAACAACATAGTCAAATTTATCGTGCTTAGCAGCTTCTTCAATTGATGGATAAATTGCATCAGATTTCCATCCTTCTATATTCCCATAATCACATGAATGTATCGTCCAACCATGATTCTTGATTTTTTCAAAGTCACTTCTAACAACTGTAGAAACGGTTGCCTTCCCCTTGTATTTTATAGCATATGCAACAATCGTACCAACACCCCCAGTTCCAACAATTAACGTTTTTGGCCTCGTCATGTCTAGTTTCTCGTTCGTATATATATAATATGTTTAGTGTCGACGGAAACTGATTCCAGGGTTTCCCTATGAATCTCAAAATTTTTTTTCCCCAGATTCCGCAAAATTTCTGTCTCTCACGCGATGACGTAATAGGACCTGGCGAAATCACTGAATAGCCTCTTACACTTCCTTCGTAACGTTTTTACAGTACTTTAATAATATATTAAGTTATATAAATTAAGACGCGGGAAAATTATTGTGAAATACATAGTAGATTTCGCAAGTGGTATAGTGAATCTACCAACCAAAAGTTTCTGAGTGTAAGTAAATCTCGTCAACCTTGTTCTTACTTTTGAGAATTTCAGATTGTAAGCTAGCAATAGAGTTAGAAGCTTGCACTTTCATTGAATCTGAGCCGGAAAGAATGAATATATTTTTGGACAAAAGAGATGTTCTGTAATTCTGAATGAGAGAATTAACATCCGGTTTCTCATTAAGAATATTAACTAAATTGACAACTTTCTCATCATCCTTATTATCAACCTTCGAATCGGTTGAATCAGACTCCGAAATCGATTGCAAATTTAATAAGCTAAGGAATTCTACATTTGAAGCATCCACATTTTGAGAGATATGGATATTAATGTTAACAAGTTTCTCACTAATTAAATGCTCAAAGTTTTTAGTAATTTTTTGTAGTTCAGGTAAAATCCACTCAATATTTTCTGAAGTCTTCACAATCCAATCAAATGAAACTCTTTTTGTGACACTGCCAGGTGTATCCATTTTCTGGCAGCAATCATGTAAGAATGGCAGAACAGCAGATATACCTGTTCCCGATGCCAAAAGAAAAACAGAATCAAATCTTTCAGGTTTTCTTGAAGAGCCACCATAAGGACCGTCAACCATAACATCAAAATCAGTGTAACCAGAATCTGGCAGTTTATCATATAGATACCAAGTTAAACCACCTAAACCACCAGTTTTAATGATCAGTTTGATATAAGAGTCACTTGATGGCTCATAATGAGATACAATAGAGAATGGATGTGATTCTAGAACCCTTACTCCAGGTATCCTTAGAAAAATATGTTGACCAGGTTCCCAGCGTAGATCATCTTGATTTTCAACTAAAATTTCAAAGTAGTGATCTTTGTCACTATTTGAAATGAATCTTCTCATTTTACATTTATTAGTCATCCCGAATTTGTTTGGTTTGAACATGCCTTTTGATAAGGCTCTCCACATCAATTGGACTACCCAGAAAACAACAGTAGCGGCAAGATATTTCCAAGTTTTAAGTAGTTTACCTGCATGGATGAATAAGGATACATACATACCTAAAGCGCAAATCCAATGAATTTGTAACCAAAATTCGTAAAATCTAGCTCTTAGTGAAGAGTGAGAAAATATCGTCAGGACCGTTAAAAACACGAGTGGAGGTATACCATTCACGAAAAGTTCGTTTGTTCTTTGCATAAATGCTAATCTTTCACTTCCACCTTCTTGAACAGATTGGATATAAAATGGAATTGTATGAACCCATGCTAAAAGGCAGCACATAATTGACAGCCATCTATGATAAACGTTGATTTTCTCATAAGAAATATCAGTGACTTGAGAGATAATGTTGACTTTACCTGAAAGCATAAAGATGAATGGGACAAGCGCAGTTGATTGAAGACCTGTTCTAACAGCCAATGGAGGAGATCCAAAACCTCTACAACCCCTATACCAAGGTTTTGGGATAAACGCATAACAGAGCATATAGACACAACCGGCCAGAATTAGTAAGAAGTTACCCATAGATGAAGGAAGCTGGAAAATTTGGCACAGAAAGGTAGGAATTCTCCGATACGATATCCATCTGTTAAGTGCTGCAATTTTATAGTAGATTCGTGAGAAACTACGATCTCTTGCGTTTGATGCTAGTAATCGATCTTGGTATCGATAGTTCCAATTCTTCAGAATGAAAACTGCAATGACAACAGCACAAAAATAGACCATATTGTGACCATAGTCCATATTGCTATAGTAAGAAGAGGCTGTCTGTGAGATTTTCTTCAATCTATTGTACTCATCAGTGCCTATGTCTTTGATACACCAAACACCTTGGAAAAGCTTGTCCTTTCCAGTCCATATTTCACCGGCGTTATTCATTTTGTTCTTTATCTCTTTTGTCAAAGGTAGCTTTTCAAGAGCACAGCAGCAGCATCATCTCAGAGCACAACATAAACGGGGCACCTGTGACAATTTATACTTCTTCTATTGACTAGTCTGTCCAGCAGGCAACGCCGCATACGATAGTACTGTCTCTCTAGAACCGTTTTCGTGTTTTTCCGGGGGGAAGAACAATGCACAGAGCTCGACGAAATTTGCTCACTGTTTGCACCGCCCGGCTTGGTTCTATTTTATTTGCTCATTTCCACACTCTATTGTCTTCCACACAGTCCAGTGCTACATGAGCAAATACTGCAGTAGAGAGCCGACAACACCTTTCATGTAGAGCTCGGTTCGTGGCTCCCGTCTTCTCCGGAGTGCACCAGGAAGAATGGACCATGTCCAGAAATCGAGAGGAGATAGTCCAAAATAAACTGTTTGCGTTCTTCCGTGTCTTGAATGAGGCAGCTCTCGTTGCTAGAGAATCCTGTAAGCAGATCCTTGATATTGTCTCCAGATTTGTCTAAGTACTGTAGGGTAAACTGTGCAACTGTGTTGAAAACACGAATACCAGGGGAATCGGAATTAGAGTCTTTCATCAAATATTCAATTATTCGAATAATCTTATTGACGTATTCTTGCGTGGTTTTGAAATCACAGTTGAGAACCCATGAGGCGAAAAGAAAAGTTATAGAGACCGTAAGAATGTTTGATGAAACGATCCAGTAATCTAATATTTCTCCCTTTGCAATCAAAGCCGTTGTCAGCTCAATAAAAGATTTAGAGTCTTTAAGACAAATGGTTGCAGATGTAATTGAAATTTCAGGGAACGTTGGTGACGGTCTTGATAATGACAACGAATAAATGTCATAATAAATTTTAAGATTGTTGTAAATCCATTCTCTATCCGTAGTATATAGCTCCATAACAGATTCCAACCACGTATCCAACTCCTCCCTTAGCTTTCTTGCTGATTTGTATACAGTTTCAACGGCCAAAGTTTTACCCTTACCTCGTGCAACATAAACACTTTCAAGAATATCACCGGCAATAGTCCTAATTTTAGCAAGTAAATACATTGGCTCGAATCTGACACGTTTGTATAATTGGCAATCCAAAATATCGTCTAAGTTATCTAATTCATCGATATATATTGGCATTTCGGCATCAATTGCATGATTCCTAATACTTAAAGTTCTACCAGTTTGTATAGCTACTGAACGTTCTAAATTGAAACAGGTCCACCAAATTCTATTTCGAGTTTCAACTTCCATTAACGATAACCCCCATGCTTCATTATTACGGTGAAATCCTTGCTGGATACATAGCGATACCGCATGCCTCGTCAGTATCCACAAATTTTCATTTTCATCTTGATTTCTCAAAACTAAACACCAGATTATGAGTAATAGAATATCTCGAATCGAATCTGCATTGATTATCTTGATAGTTTCATCAATAAATTTGAACGCAGAACTGAAATATTCTCTAGGTGTGTTGATATCATGAAAGGCAATAAATTCAGGTGACTTTGATGCAAATTCAGAAGAAATGGAAAGAACCATAAAAATCATGTATTTCTCATTACTTGTTACTGATTGTTGGCCCGAATATAAGTTGTTGATAGATTCAAATAGTGATCTTATATCAAGTATTGGATAAAAAACATGAACATGATTCACATAGACAGATAAAAGGTACATTGCTGTTGATTTAGACGGTAAACTGAGTATGTTTATATTGTGAATTTTCAAAGCAGTTGTATTATGGTTTAACTTATCAAGTTTGGAAATTACACCTTCTAGTGACGGAATATTCAATTGGTTCAAAAACAATTTAGTAAAAGCAACACCACTCGCAGTACCTATATAGTCTTTACTCGGATTTAAGGTTCCAACTTCAACAGACAGTTTCTCTAACGTTGAATCATCGAATTTAGCATCCGGAATATTCGTCGCAGATTTGAGGTCCGGCTTTTTTCTAGGAGTATCTATCTCATAATTCATTGAGTCATCAATTTGGGATTGAAGTTGCTCAATCTGATGTTGCAACCTACGAACAGTATGGAAGTCATAGTACGCCATATCACATATATCACAAATTTCGTTTCTATTGATACACCGCTTGCATTGCGGCAATTCCATATCGCATTTGACTCTCCTCGTCCGGCACTTGCTGCATGATTTCACTTGTAACGGTTTGATTATAGGAACTGGCGAGTCAGACGACATTACTTGTATTTGCGGAGTTCATACCCGACTGACAGAAATCTGAATGTGATCTACGGGCTGATTTCCAGCAGCTCTGTCTGCAGATCGATTCAAATTTGTGGAGACACCGCCAGGCGGGAACAAAAAAAAACAATCGGCAGTAGCGCTTGGGACTCATTCTCTTATCTCTGATAGCCGTTCGTTCAACTTTGGAAATTTCTTCTTTTCAAAAGAAAATCTATGGGATCTGAAATAATCACGTTTGCATGACAAAGGAAAGAAAAAGGGTTACATCAGCGTGTGTTGCATGCAGATCCAGGAAAGTCAAATGTAATATCGATGATCAGTTCCCATGCAAATCTTGTACACGAATGAATATCGAGTGTACAAAGTCTTTGATTGATAAAAGGAGAGAACGACCCGAATCACAGTATACTCAAAAATTAGAAGAAATTTTGAAACTTTACAATGAAGAGAATCAAAGAATTACCTCTCAGTTGAAGAACATCCTTGATTCTATGAATGAATTCAATGAATTGCATAACACATTAGATCGGAAAGTCAAACCATGGAAAGATGATAGTGTGAATAATTTACAAATAAAGTCTCCTTCTAACCTCAAAATGAGTGGTCCAAGGAAAAGTATACTTAAAGATAAATATCCAATGCCACCTAGCTTTCATGCTTTCCAAGACAAACCGCAATCGGTTTATGGGCCAACCAGTATATTTGACAATATGGCAGTTACAGGTAATTTTAACGAAGTGGGAAGGAATGAAGCCGAGGTTGATGAAATAAGTGAGCTGGCAGCAGATCCAGTGATAATTGAGTGTATCAAAAATTTTTTCGTTTGGCAATATCCTGATGTTCATTTATTTTTATATAAGGAAGCATTTTTACTGGATTTTTTTCATGCTAAAAAGAACTCCTCATACTGTTCAAAATCATTAGTATTTGCAGTTTGTGCAATGGGATCAGCTATATCCTATAAAGAAGAGATAAAGAACATGTCAAACCAATTTTATGAAAAAGCAAAGGAGATGTGTATCGGAAGTCACAACCGTCCTTCAATTGCTTTGTTACGAAGCTTTATGATTCTTGGAATGTTTGACATATATAATGGTAGAAACGATAGTGGTTGGATGTTGACCGGTATGGGTATGAGAATTGGATCTATAATTGGATTGCAACTGAATCCTAAAGAGTGGTTATCCGATAAAAAAATAAAATTGAAAAATGAACTGGGTAATATGATTAGATCACGTATTTATTGGGGGACTTTCTTGGCTGACCATTTTATTGCCTTGCTCTTGGGTAGACCGGCTTCTTTAAGAATGAATGATACAACAATTGAAGAAACCATTGAGTTACCTGATATTGACTGGATTCATGAATACTCATTTCAAAGCAAGTTGAATATTGAGCCGAAAATTGAAAGGCTTGCTGATCCGTTGAGAGTGAGTGCTAATTTGATGGAGCTTACAGAAAATATGCTACATGATATATTCAGTGGTAAAACGGGGGTCAATAAAGATTTAATTCATGAAAAGCTTACGAAAGTTCATGAATATAATTTGAAAATTTTAGATTGGAGAGAGAATCTTCCTGATGACATCAAATGGGGGGTTGATGATTTGGAAGAGTTAGGTAACAATCTGACGAAAATGACTTTCAAATTGATATATTATATAGTTGTTTTCTGCCTAAACAGACCATTCTTAAATATTACAAATGATTATCCTGAACCAAAGATGTTTTGTAAAAAGGCAATTTTTGAACTAACAGTTTTGCTTCGAAGTTTTATTGTCAGCTATGATATAAAAAGATGTTCACCTTTGATGATATTTTGCTCCATTATTGCTATTTCAGTGATTTTGAGGATGAATACTGAAAATAATTCCACAGTAAACAAAAGGGAGATTTTCAACTGCTACAATGTATTATTATTTATGAAAATTCTCAAAGAAACTTCGGATATTTGGGGTCTTAGTAGGAAAGCCTATGAATTGATGTATTTTAAGTTTACAAAAGATTTTGATATAGATATCGATGAAGAGTTGTTGAATTTTAACGCTAATGAAAGTTCAAATATTGGGACTTGGAGTCTATCTCCCCACACAAGTGAATTTGCTTCTGATGCAGTAGCTCTTAAATTTGATGTTACCTCGTTTATTGATGTATTCAATGAATCTGAGATTTTGATGAATCCTATGAATGGTTTAGGTAGTTTGTTTCCGGAACTTAACATTGATCATTTCGATTTTGAGATTTGAAGTTTTTTACATTTGAAGAGAGATAAAGTATTAGATAAGTTAAGAATACTGTCAATAATGTTTAGAGTGTATAAACAGAGAGAAATATAAAAATAATGCAATTACTTTAAGTAAACTTGTTTGAAAGCTTTTTCAATAATAACCAAAGCTTCTTCAATTTCTTCAGAGCTTATTGAGATTGGTGGAGCCATTCTAAACACGCCACCGAATGCCTTAACGGCGATTAAATTTGCATTCAAACCGAATTTCATCATTGAAGAAGCTAAAAGAGCAGCTGATTCACCGTCTGCTTCCTTTGTTTCTCTATCTTTCACGATTTCTAAACCAAACATCAAACCTTTATGTCTAACATCACCTATTGCAGGGAATTGATCTTGTAATTTGATTAAACCTTTATAAAATTGTTCACCTCTTTCCTTTGAATTTTCAATCAAATTATCTCTAAGAACAATATCTAAAACTTTTTTACCAACAGCTGCAGGAATTGGGTCATTAACATGAGTTGTATAAAATAGGAAATCATTTTCTCTTGCCATTTGATCAATTTTATTTGATGTTAAAACTGCTGATAATGGTAAACCATTACCTAAAGTTTTAGATAAGCATAGAATATCTGGCACAACACCCATATCATCACAAGCAAACATTGCACCACATCTACCAATACCAGTTTGAGCTTCATCAACAATTAATAACATACCTCTTTTATGACAATGACTTTTCATTGCCTTAAGGTAACCATCAGGTAAAATCAACATACCACCAGAAGACATAACAGGTTCAATTATAACAGCTGCTAAAGAACCAGTTGATTGAGAATCAATTAAAGACCAACCATAATTTAATTCAGTTTCCCAATCATAAGAACCATCAGGATTTCTGAAAATTGATCTATAAGGATTTGGAGAAGGTAAAACAAATTGACCTGGAGTCAATGGACCATGACCAGATCTACCAGTTTGATAAGTACAAGCATTAGCGGCAGCTGTCATACCATGCCAAGATAATGAAAGTCCAACAATTTCAAATTTTTGAGTAACTGATTTTGCCAATTTAATAGCAAATTCATTTGCTTCACCACCAGTTGAATAGAAAACAGTTTTATCTAAACCATTTGGAGCTAAATTGGTTAGAGTTTCAGCTAATTCAATTACTGGAGGTGATAACATACCAGATAATATATGATCTAAATTTGAAGCAGTTTCAATTATCGTTTTAGTTATTTCAGGATGACAATGACCGATTAAACAGGACATTTGACCTGAAGTAAAATCCAAGATTTTCCTACCTTCATTGGTATAAATATAAGAGCCTTTTGCAGATGTTATAATTTCTTTAATATAATTTGCACCAAAGTAGAGTAATTTATTATCAGCAATTTCCCAAAATTTTTTAGAATCGACTGAATTGGGAGTACTTAGTGTCATAATAGGGCGAGTTAGTTATTGGAAGGTGTTGAGAAGAATACATTTTTGGAAGGGAAGTATAGTGCTTTATAGAGGGATGGATGTATATATTATGGATAAGACTTGATTTGATTCAAAGTTAGATAATGAAGCTCGGAAATGTAATTCCGAGGTTTCGAGTTTGACTGCGATGAGGCTATTATGCGACGATCGACCTTTAGAGGAAACGATGAGGTAGATGCGTGATTTTGATTAGTATTATTATAAATTATACAGTTAGAAAAGAACTTAAGTATAACACTTGAAACTATTTGAATTCAGGATCATTCAATAAAGTTTCAGCAGCCAATTTACCTAAATTGTTTGAAGCTAAAGGAGAATCACCGGTTAATAATTTCCTATCTTTGTAAACTTTACCGGTAAGATCATCATTAACGATTTCGACACCTAATTTTTTCAATTCTTCACCAACAAACCATTTTAATTGGCCTGGCATATAACCGATATCTTGATTAGCACCTTTATCGAGAGAATCAGGGAAACAAGTAATTTTATAACCTTTGAAAGGATAATTTTCAGGTTCTTCATCAATTGAAGCAGCGATTAAACAAGCTGGACCATGACAAATTGTAACGATATACTTATCATTTTGAATAGCCCAGTTTAAAAGTTTCTTAACATCCTTTGATTGAGGGATACCATTCATAGCACCATGACCACCAGGAATGAAGATACCTGCATAAGGAGAATTTGGACCAGTTATATCATCGATTATATTTGATAATTTTAAAGGATGTTTGAATTTATCTTTATATTGATCATAAGTATTTAAAACGGTTTGATCTTCCTTTGGAATAGCCCATTGCTCTAATTTGACAGGGTTACCCGATAATGTAGCAATATCAAATTTAAAACCTGCATTATCGATATGAAACATTGGTAATAGAGTTTCAACTGGATGATTACCTGTTGAGAAAAATTTACCATTTGCCATTTCTAAATATCTTTCATCTGCACCGATTAAAAGGAATTTCTTATCACCTTTATAAGGTTTGTCGTAAGTTGTTCCATCGTAGTCAGTTTTGGATGCAGTATAAAGAGTTAGGGAGTAAGGGGATGGGAAGAATGCGTTATCTTCAGCAGTATCTGGGGCTGGTTGGTTGGATAGTTGTTCAGTAGCGGACATGGCAGTTAAAGTTTCGATGGTGTGAAAGAAGAAGAGAGAAGTAAGGGGGGATAGCAAGTAGAAGAGACTGAAGAGACTGCTTTTATAGTGCAAGCTGCGCCTGCGTGTGTGTGCGTATGTAATATATTTGGGAATGGCCTAGCTCTAGCTCTAGCTCTGGCTCTAGCTCGGAACATTCGAGCAACCGCGGGGCGAGGGGATTGTTTCTCGGCAACCCATTACTAATCAATTGCCGAAACAATAGGCTCCCGATTTCCGGGCTCCTCGCAACGGGCGCGGCCCGCCAAAGTCGCAGATAATCTGCGGCTTTTGGCTTTGGCTTTTTGACAGATTGACACAAATCGAGGTTTCGACTTTTTTCCGTTGCAGGTGCACGGGTGGAAACGGGAGTTATTTTGCTTCCCGGGTGCACGGGTGTTCGTCCTGCCACGTGATCCCGTTTTATTGCTGCGGACTTAATCTCCTGTTTCGGAGAAACGGTCCGCGCTAACGCCGACGCGCGGATATTACGATATCAATTGATGCTAGATGGTATTAATAATGTAAATATAATTTCGTGTCTTGTCCGCTGATGCCGCTGGAGCTGCAAAAGGTGGCTGCTGCCGCTGTGGCCCGGGCTGCAGCCACAGATAAGGCTGCACTGCTCTGCAGCCACTGTAACCACCACGCTTGGACAGACAGACAACCAAAACGATGCCGTCTGCGATGTCTGCGATGTCTGCGATGCCGGTTGGTGCCGTCCTCGGTTGGTGCCGTCCCCGCCCCGGTGTCTTTCCTGTGGTTGCGGGGTGATTGCGCATTTCTTATCGCTGTGCTGTACTTTGTATTACTAAGTAAATAGTTTCTGTGAACACACATTCATCTGCACCAGCCTCTGCATCTGCTGTTTCTTCTCTTCTCTTACCTTCTCTTCTCTTACCTTCCTTTCCCTCTCCCTTCCACCCTCAACTGCTACTCCGATCAATGACAATCAACGCTACTGCATTCAACACACAAGACTTCATCTCGGATCGTTCCAAGAGCAGGAAATTCTCCTTCTTCTGGGAAAACGTGCCTAAAGTCGAGAATCCACACCCATCACCGATCCAGTTGATTGGAGGTATGCCCAACCATGGTTTCTTCCCCGTTGAAGCCGGCACAATTCAACTCAGAGATAAACCATTCTCTGATAATTCTGAAACTTCTTTCCAACTTGAAATCGATCCCTCAGATACTTCCAAAATCGGTCTGAAAACTGCTTTACAATATGGTGAAGATGTAGGTTTAGAACCATTACGTGAACAAATTAGATCCATAGTTAAAAGAGTCGTTAAACCTTTGTCAGATGATTGGGATGTTGTATGCACTCATGGTGGTTCAGATGGTATCTCCAAAGCTTTCGATATAATCGTCAATCCTGGTGATGTTGTTTTATTCGAAGAATTTTCATTCACACCTGTAATCAATTTCTTAAAGGAGAAAGGTGGTATACCAATACCAATCAAATTGGATAATTGCTTTAATGAGAATCCATCTTTAGATTATTCCCAATATCTTGAAAATTTATTAGAAAATTGGTCTTCAATTTATCCAAATTTATCAAAACCAAAATTACTTTATACAATTCCTAATGGTCATAATCCTTTAGGTTTAGCTCAATCTTTTGATCATAAAAGGAAAATTTATAACCTTGCAACTAAATTTAATTTCATGATTTTAGAAGATGAACCTTACGGTTATTTAAAATTCTCTAAATTCAATGAAATTCCAAATTTTAATCTAACAAATGATGAATTCATTGATTCAATAGTTCCATCTTTCTTAACCCTTGATAATGTTGGTAGAGTTATTAGAGTCGAAACTTTCTCAAAAGTTTATTCACCAGGTCTTAGATTAGGTTTTAACGTTGTTAATAAATCTTTTGTTCAAAGTTTTATCGATTCTTCTCATGTCGGTACTAGAGGTCCAAGTGGTTATTCACAATTATTTGTTAATAATACAATTAATCAATTAGGTGGTATCGAAGGTTGGATCCATTGGATTATTCAAGTTAGAAATGAATATTTACAAAGGAAAAATGCTTTTGTTTCAACTTTACTAAATTCTTTAGCTTATAAGAAAGGTTATTTTAGACCAATCGATCCTGATTCTGGTATGTTTGTTACTTTAATTATTAATGTTCATGATCATAATAAATTTAATGGTAAAAATTTTAATGAAATTATGGATTTATTTTATATAAAAGGTTCTCAAGCTGGTTTCCTTGCAGTTTTAGGTCGTAATATGACAATCGATCAATCTTTCTCAATTGAAAGATCTAATTTCTTAAGATGTGCAATCTCTTTTGCACCTTCAAAGGAAGTTTTAATCGATGCTGCCGAAAAATTCTCTTCTGCACTAATTGAACTGTTTGATAAGGAATGATTGAATCATCCTATTTATATTCATATTTATATTTATATTTCCAAATTGTATTTCTCCATAATCTTCTCATCATGAGTACTCTCATAAGCCCTTTTCTCAAAAGCTTTCGTCATTAAGTTCCCTACTTTCCTAGCAAACAGAGAACTAACTTTATTATAAAGTTCACTCTTAAACTCATATCTCAGATTTAATTCTGCAATACAATGTTTACCATCATCAATACTTTTAATTTTCCATTCTGTCTCCAAAAAATTGAATAACGAATGTGTTATCGATTTTGCTATAACTATATTCGGTTTATTACAATTCAGATTACATGTAAATTCTTCATCAAATGATTGAAATCCAACACGTAATCCAGCAATATTTGGTTCTCCAACAGAATCTTTTGCCTTTATAAAAGAATCAGTACAATATGGTACAAACTCATGATATAAATCAACACGAGATATTAGCTGATAGATTAATGGTTGTGGATATGAGAATTTTTTATTTATTGTATACTTCTGTGTTGACTCAGATTCTAAAGCTTTGGCAGCTCTCGCAAGATTGAATAACGATCGACGTTGTATCCAAAGTTTATTGACTAAATTCCTTTGTAGAATGATCATTTCAAAAATAAGTATACTGAATTAGTTTTTGTAATTGTTCAGGCTTATTAACTTTGAACTAATTTTTTTTTCAAAGCTATGCATATAGAGGGTTCAAGCTTTTTCTAACAATCTAAGACCACTGTGTGCGAGAACCCCAGATCAATTCCATCCCCAGCATCTCTTCTAAAGTGGCTTATTAGATCATTGCAGTTGATCTAAACAATTCACTTTGATTCAACATGGAAAACTTGAATCCATTTAGACCTTTAATTCGGCAGCTTGTTGAGTTGTCCGGTCTCGATTCCGCATCAGTTAAAACACTCTTATGCCTGTTTCTCTCTTTCCCAATTTCGGCAGTTTTCAAAAGATTACCAGATACAAAATATCAATTGAAAAATGCTTATATTATTACTGTTAGTTTCATATACATTTTTCTTATCTTAGAAATCGTTAAAGGTTTTTTCGTCATTTTAGCCAATGCATTATTCACGTATCTTTTGACTAAATACTATAAATCTAGATTTATGCCATGGGTCAATTTAATATCTCTAATGGTTATATTATGTATGAATCATATTCATCAACAATTCACAATTAGAGAAATGAATCCAGGTGAAATTGATTATACTGGTGCTCAAATGGTTATGGTTATGAAATTGAGTGCTTTTGGTTGGTCTTATTGGGACGGTCAACTATTTAAAAAGGATAAACAAAGATTTGACTCTGAACTTAATACTTATCAAAAAAGTAGAGCTATTATTAATCATCCTAAACTTTTATCGTACCTCGGTTATGTTTTCTTTTATGCTTCATTTGTTACTGGTCCTTCCTTTGATTATGCAGATTACGAGAAATTTATTTTAACTGATTTATTTGATGATGTTCCAGAATCCAAGAAACCTGGTAAGAAACGGAAACGTAAAATCCCTAAAAGTGGTAGAATTGCATTTAAAAAAGTTTTACAAGGTTTCTTCTGGATTGGTATGTATGTTTATCTTACCCCGAAAATCACTGTTGATTATGCATTATCTGAATCTTTCAAATCTAAAAGTTTCCCATATAAAACTATTTTCCTTTATGTTCTTGGTTTAACACATAGGCTGAAATATTATGCAGTTTGGTTAATCAGTGAAGGTGCTTGTATTGTTGTTGGTTTGGGTTATAATGGTTATGATCCTGAAAAGGATAAAATGTATTGGAATAGAGTCCAAAATATCGATCCAGTTAAATTTGAGTTAGGTCAAAATGTACATGATTGTCTTGAAGCTTGGAATATGAATACAAATAAATGGTTGAAAAATTTTATATATTTAAGAACCTGTACTAGAGATAAAAAGACAGGTAAGTTAAAGGCTGGCCTCATTCCTACAATAATTACATTTACAACTTCTGCATTTTGGCACGGTACACTGCCAGGTTATTACCTAACTTTCATTCTTGGAGCATTCGTCCAATCGGTTGGTAAAATTTTTAGAAGAAATATAAGACCAATCTTCATCAGTAAAGATGGCAGTAATGTTTCCAAGTTTAAAATTTATTATGATATTGTTTCCCTTTTCATTACACAAATGGCTTTCGGTTATACTGTTCAACCGTTCGTTATTCTTGAATTGAAACCATCATTAGCATTGTGGAGAACATGTTATTTCTGGCTTCACATTGCAGCTGGAATTGTATTCTTTCTTTTTGACGGACCTTTCAAAAAGCAAGTTACGTCTTTCCTAAGCAAATATCATTTACCAAACAAAACCATGGAACCAATTGCAAAGGAAGAGGAAGAAGAAAATGTTCCAATGGCTATCAAATTGGCTAATTTGAAAGAGCAATTTGATTCAACAACAGATTTACTTGAAGTTTTCAAAAATAGTGAAAAGAAAGTTGAATTACCAGACTTTGATAATCAAGATGAATTGAAGGAGAATAACGTTTTAAATATCGATATTCTTGAAGAGAATTTCTCTAAATTGACTAGAGAATTTGAAGAATGGAAAGAACAAAGTTTGCAAGGTAAAGACCCATATCAAATTACCGATGATGAATTCAACAGAATGAAAAGTGCTTTGACAAATTTGGAGAACGATTTGTTACAATTCGTTCAACCTAAGAAACAAGATTAGCTTTGTATACTGAATGGTGTGTACTGTATTGTTTATAGTCAGAGTTTTTCCCTTAGTTTTTTAGTACTAAACTTTTATTTATATGGAGTTAGATCATTCACTCTTCGTCTGATTCTAATAGATCTAAGCCTGTCATCACTGCACCAGATGAGTTATTTTTCGTCATATCAGTAACTGAACCTGATCTTTCAGGTATAAAATCATCCTCAGATTCATCTTCGTCCATTTTATCAGCAACTTTTTGATTTTCTGAATCAACTTTTTCAGATTCATCTGGAGGAACATAATTCGGTCCATAATTTTCAATATTTAAAATTTTATCTGGAATCATTGAAGCAATAGCTAAATTACCACGACGCATATTATCATCACCTGGCCAAATAAAATTGTTTGGTAATAGAAACCCATCGTAAGTTATCGGTATCTTCGAGAATTTAGAAAGTTTCAAAGCATAAGATAAAACGGTTTTGGTATCTTGTTCGTTTAAATCATCTGGTGGATGGATACTGGATAGTTTAGGCAACTTATCCAAATCTTTTTTACATTCAACTAGATCTAAGAGACAATCTTTCAAAGCTTTCGTTAATTTTGTATCATGACTTTGTAAAGATGTATCATATTCACGATATGATTGATTTATTTTCCGAAGTTTCTCTATTTCCTCACCGATTTTGTCTTGATCATGAATTATTGCATTAGCCAGCGAAACTTGTGGTTTATAATGTTGAATTGAAGAGACTAGTGCATCAATATTCTTTTCAAATAGTTGAATATGATCCGACATATTGTTATCTTTCGTTGAGAGATCAATTGATACCTAGTAGGTGGGGTGTGTATATTTTTGTAATTTGATTTTGTATCTCAATCCTACATTCATGATGATTATTTCGCAATTCTCAAAATTCGACCATGCAGAGCTGAGGGTGGTCATGGTCTTAATTGGAATTTAGGCAACGTTCGATAATATTCTTTCGAGCCCTTAAAACCACTGGTATCTCTTAACTCATCCAGAAACAAGAAAGATAAATAAATACACAAATAATGGATTATACTAGTTTTGGAGAGTATGACTTGATGAAAAGTACTGGATTATCTGGTGCATATAGTATGAATATTGATCTTGACTTAGGTCTAGATAACGAAGGCAACAAAAAAGCCAACGGAAATGTACCATCAGCTACACCGGCAAATGCTGGTAATTTTATTAAAGATGATTCCAATACCATGATGCAATTTATGAATGGTTCAGTATATACGGGTAATAATGGACAACAGGATTATCCAACTGTTTCATTTGATAATATTTCACCAGTAACTGCTAGTTCTCCACAATATACGACAACCGGAAATGGATATTCAACAAATAATACATCTGTTTCCAAAAATATAAGTTCAAGTTCTAAATCTAGTGAGAGGAATGATACACCGGGAAGGAATGGACCAACTGAGGAAGAGTTATATCAGAGGCGGAAGGCTCAAAATAGAGCTGCACAAAGAGCTTTTAGGGAAAGGAAGGAAGGTAAATTGAAGGAATTAAGTGGTAAATTAGCAAATGCAGAAAGTGCAAGGGAAAAGCTGGAGAAACAGTTAGAAGAGTTGAAGCAAAAGAATATGATTTTAGATTTACAGAATAAAATATTACAACAAAAGCAAGAGGGAAAACCTGTTGATGAAAAAGATGAGATTTTGCTTAGAAATGCAGCAGCTGCAAATTCTATTATATCATTTAAATTTCCTAGTGCTGGAAAATGGGACTTTATTAATGGGACGATTGATTGGCAAGTACATGGTGGAGTCGATAAAACAGATATTGAAGCAAGTAAGTTAGGTTATTCATATAATGATGAAGAAGGTGAGAAAGTTTTAACAGTTTCTGCTGTATGGGATTATATTGTTGAATTTAGTAAGTTGAATGATAATGTTGTTCTCAATATACCAGAGATTATGACTGAGCTTAGAGGTAAGGAGAAATGCCATGGTTTTGGACCAGCTTATCCACTTGATATTGTTAACAAGATTATTGTTCAACATATCGAAGAAAATGATGATTGAATCTGAGAGATGATTTTAAAAGAGCTTAAATTAACTTTCGAATAATTGAAAACATTTTCTTTGAGTACGATTGTATACTGCTTTACAGTTTTTTTTTAAAAAAAAAATGATTGCTTTTCACCCAAATTTACTTTCGTAAAGAGCTTAATAAATAAGTTTTTGATTCCGTATTTATAAAAAAGTTTAAAAAAGTTTTAAAAAATATTAATGTATTAATATTAGTTTATGTGTTGATGTTTTGATTGATTATTTCACAAATCAAGGACTTCTTTAAGAAGAAGTCATGACTTGCCAAACTCTGATTAAGTTATCAGTGTAACCAGAGAATAAGTTTTGACCATCGGAAGACCAAGCTAAAGAAACACATTCTGGAGTCTTACCTTCAGCAACTTCAGGCTTTAATTCATCAGCAAGAGTCTTGTGTTGTAAGTGGAAGATCTTGATGGAAGAAGAAGTTGCTGCTGCTAACCAGAATCTGTTTGGAGAGAAAGCTAAAGCATTGATTTCATCACCTGCTGGTAAAGTGTATAAAACTTCATTGGAGTTTAAGTCCCATAAGATGATGGAACCATCCTTACCTGCGGATGCACAAAGAGATCCATCTGGGGAGATGGTGATGGTAGAGATGTAACCGTTGTGACCGACAAAGTCAGTTAAGAGGGATGCATCGTTCATGTCCCAAGACTATAATAACAAAATAATGAGAGAGAAATGTTAGTAATTATGTTCTGAATGATAAGAATGGTGATTTTTCTAAACTGAATGAGTTTCAAATTTCGTATCCATATAATGATCAGCATATTATCAGATATTCTATCAGAGATCTTGGTGATAATTATATGTCTCATTCGGCGAACCGTCTGAAGTAGCAAATATTATTTGTAACATCATTTGAATATTTCTGATAATAAAAGCCAATAAGATACGAAACAAAGCAAAAAGAAGAGTAAAATCAATTGAATCAATTATTGATAACATACCTTGACAGTCTTATCCCAACCTGCAGAGTAAACGACAGAGTCCTTAGATGGGGAACATTCAACAGAGGAAACCCAGTCAGAGTGTGACTTTAAAGTTTGAGCACAGTCACCGTAAGCGTTCCAGACCTTAATAGTCTTATCTCTGGAAGCGGAAACAAATTGTCTGACGGTTCTAGAAATAGAAATAGAAAGAATATCACCTTGGTGACCATCGAATCTAGTGACACATTCACCGTTGGAGACTCTCCATAATCTTAAAGTCTTATCCCAAGAACCGGACAAAGCGTAAGCTCCATCTGGGGTCAATTCACAGTCGGAGACAATGTGGGAGTGACCTCTCAAAGCCTTCTTTGCAATACCGTATTGGTTTTCGTCTCTGGTTAATTGCCAAACGATAAGAGACTTATCTCTGGAACCAGATAAAAGAATATCTGGGTTGGAAGGACAGGTGGAAAGGGAGGTGACCCAACCGGAGTGACCTTGTAAAGTACCTCTTAAGACTAAGACTTCTTCGTTGTCAGACATTGTGTTGCTGTATGGGATCAAGAGCAAGAAACTGTAAAGCCAACTCCAGCTGCATCTTTGCACTTCTTTTCAGTGTGTTTCTCAGTGAAGTAATTCTTCCCCAACACGCCCCGCCTGAAAAAAAAAAGATGCGCGCTCCCTTCTGCGTCATCACGTGCGTGCACAGAGGGCTTTTGAACAGTACGTCCAGCCCTCGGATGGAGGCTTGGCTTAATCTGCTGAAGTTGTTTGTGTGATAACTAGCCATTCCTTTAAC
Organism: Pichia sp. yHMH446; assembly: GCA_030555725.1. NCBI lineage: Eukaryota > Fungi > Ascomycota > Pichiomycetes > Pichiales > Pichiaceae > Pichia > Pichia sp. yHMH446. The sequence continues at coordinate 44,237 of JANIWQ010000055.1, forward strand.
ACACCGGTGCAACAGTCCTGTGTCCATCCACTTACCGGTAGAGTAGACAGAATGGCAACCGAACAGCCCGCGGGTGCTTCCTCTGGGACCAGCCAATTTTGCAGAGAGAGGATAGCCGCATTGGAGAGTGCAGAGGACAAACTAGTGTCGTTTTTGGCATCCATGGCCCAACTCCTTGACAACCCAGGGAATGGCGACATTGAGGGCAAGAAGAAAGATATTGCAGAGTGTTACACCAATCTTGCCGACGCTTCTGTGATTGTGCGCAGGGAGCTCAAGGTCTTACAGCACTCGTTGCAAGTTCCACCTACACTTTCAAAGAAAGACCACTCGGCAACAGCCAAGAAGCTCGATTCTCTTCTTGCAGAGACCAAGTAAAAAATCGACTTGGAAACTGTGCTGATTCTTTCATCGCAATTATAGAAGGAGAAAAACTCGATATATCTACATACTCAATTAAGGTCTTATCAATGGGATTTCAGTTAGCAACACTGAAATCATCCCACTTGTTTTTGAACTTCATAACGTTCTTCTTGATTTTAGAGTCGTCGGTCCAGGTGAGATAGTCCTCCAAGTTTCTCGTTATCAAGTATGCAGGATCGGTGATTACTTTGTTTCCCACTCTAACGTGCCCCTGTCTAACAAACTTGTTGGCGTCAGCCACATTCTGTGCCATTCGGAAACTCACCATCATAACGCCGATACGGCGACGACATAGACTGCTTACGCTGAGTTTATTCTCCACTGCACTGATTTTACTAGTTGTAGGGAGAAGACCAAGATTGTATAATTTATCTAAAAGTAGCTGTTCATGTTTAATCCTGAATGGATCATTTGGTTCGAGTAATGCTAGCTTCCTCATCAGTTGTTTTAGTTTACCAACGATCTTGTTGTATGAATGGTAATCACTCCTATTAGTTAATTGATATCTGTTGATAATATCAGCTTCTCTGTGGTCATTATCCTGTTTGTAGTTGTATAAGTCAACTTTTTTAAGAAGTTTTTGTTCATGGAACTTTAGTTTACGTACCATATTAAAGAATCTTGTCTGTAGATAATATTGCAGGTGAGTTCAGTTGAATATCGTTGTGTAAAAGTACAGAATGCAAGAGACAAAATATCAAATATTTTTTTTCTCCGTAAGAAAAACTAGCCCGAACGTGATTTTCTTCATGAATTTCGTTAACTTATGCGAAAGTGGACGTTTTCGAATACTAGCTACTCATCAACCCAACACATTTGATAAGTGGTTTATCAAACATGTTTCGTCGTTTATTCAGTTCTAGTGCCAAAGTGGGCTCTCATATTGGATCCACTCCCGTCTTCATTACTCCAGATGTAAAACTTTCATCAATGGAAATGTTGATTCCAAAAATTATACCAAAAGGTTCTCAACAGATCAAACTAGATTCTCTTTTGTCAATTTCTGGTCCAAAAGGTGAAATCAATTTACAAGTTCCAGAATTTATTAATATTGATCAAGCAAATCCAACTGCCCTCAAAATTCAAATCAAGGATTCTAAGAACAAAATTCAAAAATCACTTTGGGGTACTTATCGTTCACTGATCAATAACGCTGTCATTGGTGTTACTGATGGGCATTCTTCAACACTCCGTTTCAAAGGTACTGGTTATAGAGTAATGGTTGAAAAAGATGAAAAGGGTAGAGATTGGGTTAAGATGAAAGTCGGTAGATGTAACGTTGAAGGTTTACCAATTCCTGAAGGTATCAAATGTGAAACTCCTTCACAAACTTTGCTTGTTTTGAACGGTCCTGATAAGCAGAAGCTGAACTTATTTGCTGCCAGATTAAGGAACATGAGACCACCTGAACCTTATAAAGGTAAAGGTATTTATTTCAATGACGAAACAATTAAGCTAAAGGCTAAAAAAGTGAAATAAATATCAACTTCTCTTTTCCATTGCATCCTTGTATATATTTATATCCTCATTTTATATATTAATCCTATATGATACATCCATATGTAACAGGATCGTGCGATATTGACTTCTTCATCGATTCGTTGATTTAATAATCTCGGCTAAAAATCACTCTAGCTGTATTGATAGACCCTACTACTGTTCATCCAAACCTTTTCTTCTTCTTGAACCGGGAGAACCAATTGAAAACTAAATTATGAGCACCGCAACATATTTCTTTGTTGATTACAATGATGACACTGTTACCCAACAAGTGATCTCACTTTTTACTTATAATTATTTAATACATCCTACATCTTTCAATAAGTCCAATAAAGTTGCACTTTACCATCCCCCAATTGAAGAGCACTTTCTCCGACCTTTAACATGGGAAAGCTTAAATGACTTTATTACCCGTATTGAAACATCAATAGGAAATCCAAAAGATATCAATTTGTTACAAAATGTATGGAGCATTTTACAAAACGTTTCCCTTACGGGTTCAAAGTATGTGACAAACGATTGCATATTTGTTACACCTTTGAACAGAGAAGCAAACTGGATGAAGTATATAAGTAGATTTGAGCAGATATTAAAACAAACACCAAATTTAACGATCACTGTTGTCGATGTCTCATCAGAATCTTCAACTGATACCTCAAAATTAAACATTGATGAATGGGCTAAATTTGGTAAAGTAATCACATTGACTGAAGCAATTCAAAGTCTAACAAAATGGGGATATCAAATAAGTAAAGTTAAAAAGCCAGTTGAAATTTATAACTATAAAATTGATATAATGGAGCTATTTGATTTTAATGTAAGCGTTTATCCATTTAGCAAGGAAAATTCAATCACTGATTATCTTTCAACAAAAGCTGTTAGTGATACAATGAAACCGATATCTTATAAATATGAATTTGAACAGGAAGGTACAATAGTTGAAGGATTTAAATACGGAACATCTATTGTTACTGATATTCCTTCTACATTATTTGATCAAGAAATTGATAAATGTTTCTCTATAACTGGATTCATAGAAGGCAGTGTGCCTCCGTGGTATTTGAAAAATGATTCTTTGATTGTATGGCCAGGTAAAAAACGAAATGAAAAGGATACAATGATTTTCAACGAATTATGGAGTTCTATGGTTAGGAAAAAAGTTTATGCTACTGTTCGCTTTGTCAAAAGAAAGGGTATGGATACTAAACATGGAGTACTATTCCCAAAATGTTTTGTTGATAAAAATACTACAAATATTGAACACGGTGTTTTCATTTTTGTTGAAACAGTCTTCAAAGATGACGAAAAAATTGTTAGTGTTCCCAATTTGATGAGCATTAAACCCAAATATGATTATGACTCAATTCTAGAAGAAATGAACTTGGATAGTGATGAAAAGTTATTGCCATTGGATGTCAATATTGTCAAAATGAATGAAGATACAAATATGTTCTCAAGAGTTCAAGAAAAACCTGGGAAAAATCCATTTTTCAAGACGGTAACCAACCGTTTATTGAGAGAATCAAACCCATTGGTCTCAATTGAGAGGCTTATTTATCTTTCTTCGTATTTTCTAACAGAGAAAAACCGTGAGTCAGGTGGTAATCCACACGAGTCTTTGATTGATATTGCCAAGAGAGAAGGTATCCCTACTGTTGTAGTTGAAAAATGGCTTGAGAACGCCAAATCTGGTGTTTTCAAACCAAAACTAAAGGATTAAAAATCATGATGCTATATATAGAGTGGTTTGTAACTTTGAAGGTAGCAATGTGACGTGTAGCAAATGGCATCCGTCAATACAACACATGAAATATTCCTCGCCTCCAAGCCTCGGTACAAAATATTATCGGGAAAGTTGACCTGATGTTTTACTTCAATGAACTACTTGTTTGTTTGCTTGTAGTCACAATTGCGTAATACATGTCAATTGCATTGGAAAAGGTTATTGTAAGTAACCCCACCACAAAGAGGGGTTTCAGCACCCATATTTCATACGACAAACTGAGAAACAGAATAATTTACCCTTCCGGAAAATGTGTTGTTCTTAGATCTTTAGATGGCGGAGAAGATTGGCTGTTTAATGAGCATAAGCATCCTGTTTCTGTTGCAAAGATTTCGCCAAGTGGTTACTACATTGCATCAGGTGATGACGCTGGTAATGTCTTGATCTGGGACTGTTCACAGCCTGAGATGGTTCTGAAAAGTGAATTCAAAGTGTTGAGCAGCAAAATTAACGATCTAGCTTGGGATGCCGATTCCAAAAGGATAATTGCAGTGGGAAATGGATCTGATAAATTTGGACATTGTTTCACTTTTGATTCTGGGAATAGTATTGGTGAAATTAGTGGACATTCGGCTCAAATAAACTCAGTTGCAATCAAGCCAACAAGACCTTATTCTGCATTTACTGTTGGCGATGATTCAAACGTTGTATTTTTGAAAGGACCCCCATTCAAGTTCACTCAGAGTAACAAGAATGTTCACACTAACTTTGTCAAAATGATAAAATACTCTCCAGATGGAAAAATTGCAGCTGCTGTGGGCATTGACCGTTTAGTTTCTTTATTCGATGGCAATAGTGGTGATCTTATCACTTCATTCAAAGATTTGACAAAGGGTGGTATTTATAGTATTGATTGGGTTGATGACGAAAAATTCATTATTGCTAGTGCAGATGCATTCTTAAGACTAGTTAACGTTGAAGGCAGTATCATCAAAGAATGGAATTTGCCTTACAAGATTGAAAATCAGTTTTTAGGTTGTTGTGTTGCTGGTGAAAAATATATTGCATTAACTTTAGGTGGACTACTTTATGTTTACGATGGCGATAATGTTGATGTAATTGATGCTCACCAGGTTGCAATAACTGCTATGATGAGTACAAGTAGCGGTTTGTATACGGGTTCTTATGACGGTAAAATGATCAAACATTCAGAGAATAGTCAATCCATTACAGGGGATGAACATAAAAGTTTGATTGTGTCGATCCAACAACACGAAGATAAGTTATATTCTACCTCATGGGATGATAAATTAAACCTGATTCTTGATGGAAAGGCCAAAAACATAGCTAACTTAGAAATGCAACCAATTGACATGAAAATTAACAGTAGTTCCATCATAATTCTTTTTGAAAAAGAATTAAAAGTATTAGATTTTGATGGAAAAACTACGAGTTCCATAAAGCTGGATTTTGAGGCTTCTAGTTTGGATATTTCTGAACAATGGATTGTTATTGGTGATTCCAAAACATTCAATGTTAATATTTATGACAAAGAATTCAATAAAGTTAATAGCGATATAAAATTACGGAGCAAGCCAACTTGTATTTCACTATCCCATAATGATGAATATCTAGCTTGTGGTGATGTCCAAGGAAAGATATTACTCTACAAGCTAAGTGACTATAGTTTAGTTACATCTAGGTGGGCTTTCCATACGTCCAGAATCAATTCTCTTCATTGGAGTCTGGACGATAAATTCTGCCTTTCTGGATCGTTAGACACTAATATTTACATTTTTTCCGTTGATAAGCCTTCTAAAAATATCAGATATTTAAATGCACACAAAGAAGGTGTTAATACGGTTCAATGGCTAAGTCATGATAAGTTCGCATCAGCTGGCCAAGATGGTTGTATAAAACATTGGGCAGTCGACTTTTAGATGTAGTATTTATTGATTGTAGAAGTTTGATTCGATTTTCCATTCATATGGGAGGTGTAACTTTCGATATTGCGATTTCGATTACATCGTGTACGTTTATTGATTGCACAAGTTGGCTTACAAGGATCAAACTGGATCCATACAATAAAGAGGGATCTTCCTCAGGTTGAACCAGCTGAATTCTCATAGGTAGAACCATCCGAAAGCATTCTTTAACATAAATGGGAGTTACAAATTTTGAGCCCTTAATGAAAGTCCAAAACTTGATGAAATCGTACACATCAAATATAACATAGGTTGGTATTCCACCTTTCACAAACCTCGAGTACCTCAATTCCACAACTAAGTCGTATATATAGGTCTTGATTTCACCTATAAGTTTTATATTGTTTACTCTTTCTTTAGTCTTTTCAAAGTCTTGAACCTGCAATTCTCTTACTTCCAAATCAAGTTTGTCAAAGTAGTTCATCAATAACTGCGTTCGGAGTTTACGATGAATATGAAAGTCTTCGGAAACCAAAATTAGTGGATATTTTCCACTTCTGAGTTGTGTATAAAGGATTCTTTGTTTCTCCATATTCAGCAACATGAGATTATAAACAGAAATTCCAGGTGATGGTTTATGTGTAACTGTAACATTCTGCGAAATCATTTGGATTCTGCTGATTGTTTTATCAGGATCTTTTGATGTGATAAGGATCGGTCGTTCTAAAACCATTGTGCACAAAACCATATCTTCTAGAGTAATCATTGTTTCTCCAGTATATGATTTAGTTTGATCTCCTGTTGGTTCTCCGAAAAATGGAGCAAAAAATACATTTGAGAAAACAACTTTTGTACTATCGATCAAATGGCTAGGCTTGTGACCGGAGGCTCGATCTTCCTCTTCTGGGAAAAAAATTTTAAACACCCGCATGCACAAGCTTAGTATTATAGTAGTGATTTATTCATTAAAAGCATTAGAGATTGAACAGTTTAATACACCACAACTAACATGGCTAAATTGGTACATAATGTTCAGAAGAAACAACATAGAGAAAGAAGCCAAATTGCAAGTAGATCCAGATTTGGGCTCTTAGAGAAGAAAAAGGACTATAAATTGAGAAGTGCAAATTTTCATAAAAATCAGGCTAAACTTAAACTTTTGAAAGAGAAAGCTAAGTCACACAATGACGATGAGTATTATCATGCTATGAAAAATAAGAAGACCAATGAAATGGGTATATTGCTTCAAAAACGTGAATTTTCAGAAAGTTTATCTAATGATCAAGTTCTGCTAATGAAAGGACAAGATATGAACTATTTGAACATGATATCTACTAAGGAATCACACAAAATCGAGAAAAGTCTTAAGAACCCCAATCTTTTCAAGAGTAATGGTAAACATACAGTTTTTGTAGAAAGTAAGGAAGAGTTTGAAACTTTCAAACCTGAAGAATACTTCCAAACAGATGGGTCATTGTTACAAAGGCGAGAAAATCGTCTGAAAACAGAACAGCTATTGCAAACTGATTTCGATACAATCCCTGACACAGACTCACTAGAAGAGGCTCTCGCTTTGAAGAAGAAAGAATTAGATGTTTTGAAACAACGAATCGATAGAGAGAATAAAATATCGGAGGCTAGAACGAAGTTGCAGCTTCAAAGAGAATTGATGAAACCTGGCTCCAAAAAGAAGGTATTAAAGGATGGGGCAGTGTATTTCAAATGGAAGAACCAAAGAAAAAAATAAAATGATGATCATCATCATCTTTTTCTTCTTGATCTGAACACAGGGATATCATCATCATCGATTGAAGTGCTCGCACGTGATTGACTAACTGGGTTACTTTTTACCAGTTGATGCTCTTCAGATGAATTTGACGGTTTATATGTATAGTAATTTTGTGTATCCTCATAATCACTGTCAACGAAAAGTGCTGGCTCATTGCGGGACTTGTTAGAGGCGGCATTTCTTTGCGGCGTAGATGACTTTGGAAGTCTGTCTGACTCAAAAAGAGTATCCAACTCTGGAATCATTTCTTTGTGCTGGTATAAATCAACTTGTTGTTCATTCGATCTGTACTTCGAACTTCTAAACTTTACTGTTTTTATAGTACTGTCCAATATTGGATTGTAATTGCTGTTGTTGTTTACTTTGACAAATCTCGAGTAGTTCAGTCTATCTTTCCAATTCGGATCGTTTCCATGTACCATTTTAAACCCCGAATACACTTTTGGATTGATATTTTGAGTTGGTACATGAAATTTCCGAACTTTAATCAGTTTATTTTCATCTATCATTGAATGAAGCATGTTATCTTCTTGCTCAAGCCGATTCAACTTCAATTTTTTAGTCTTTTTGAACATATTTATCAATGGTCCTTGCGGGTCGGTCTCCTTTTTGAGGCGTTTAGAAATAGGCTCTACAACTTCATTCTTTGGTCTTTTTAATGGAATTTCCATATCTGTATCTTTTTTACTAACCGGTTTAACTCCCACTGTAGGTGTTGAAGAATCAGCTCTTAGATTTGGTTTCATCTTCGTCTCTAACAGAGGTTCAGTTTCTTCAAGCTCATCAAAAAATTGGTTGAGCTGACTTTTCCTACCATTACTCTTCATATCATTAGATATGTTCTGTGAAACCGGTATACTGGACTGCAGATTGTTCTCAGTTTTTGGATTGTCATCGAACTCTTCTAGTTCATCAAAAAATGTATTCAACTGACTTTTTCGATTTCTTTTAGAAGATCGATTTTTTAATGAGTAGAAGGATTGTGAACTGGGAGGATCGATTTCTATTAACTCTGGCAGACTTTCATTGATCTCTCTCTCCTTTCCAATCTTTATTGTTGTAGGTATCAATATTTGAGACAATGTACCAGATTGTTCCCATTCCTTGTTTTTCAAAGAATCTATCCATTTATTCAAATCAGCAACTATACATTTCTTATTATTCAAAAGTACTTCTTCTCTCGCTAGAATTGGGTCAGTTTTGAAGGCAAATAAACTACCTATTTCATTTTGCACGTATGTGGAAACTACCAAATCTTTAAGTTTGTGAAATCGAAATTTCATATTGTTGGCAGATTTTAACCTAAAAGTGTTGGTAGAGTTCAATGAAAGTGAATCAATTTGTTTCCCGGGTACAATTCCATCCTTATACGTCCAAGAACCGTATCCACAGTTATGAAACTCTAACGTATCATCTTCTTTCACAGTAATCTCAGTCTGATTTCTTGAGACTTTAGCATGGTCAATAAATATATCACAATCTTTGGAACGGCCTATTCTGTAGGTTCTTTCTTTATCTAGTAAAAGTGATCCATACAACAGTTTATCTTCATCTTTTCTTATACTATCAAAAACTTGGTATTCGACTATCCACATGAGACAGTAGGAGCTTACAAGATGGCACAACTCATCGACTTCTCTTGTCTCATAAATTTCGAGCCATCACGTAAATTTCTCAGGATTCAGATTCCTCTCATAGTAGCTTTGGGGAGCTTTCTATCCATACTAGACTAAGGTAGTAATATATAACTATAATATAAAAGTGTTAACCACAAATTCTCATTGAAATTAAAAAGACCTGCTTATCTTTTCATAAAATTCAACGACTTCTTGATCTACGAAAACTTTTCTTCGATCAAAGTTCAAAACTTGTAGTCCGTCCGAAGAAACACATCTACTAATGGCAACATATAACTGCCCCTTCTCGAAAACCCTTTTTAAATCCACTCTTACTCTAGGCAAAGTTTGACCTTGTGATTTATGGATAGACATAGACCATGCTAAAATCAATGGCAACTGGGTACGTGAAAATCCCAAATCTGAAGCACCTCTAATTTCAGGCTTAAACTCTGTTTTATTTACCAATAACTGAACTGGTCTACTTTTGGTGTTCAAACCATTTGCTGTCGTAAAAGTGACAAGAGGAAGTAATTCATCTTGAGGATTGAAACTTCTCATCAATTCGTTAACCATCAAAGCTGAATCTGTATCTAATAAAGTTAAATCTTCCACTTGAGGGTCATTGATATGGCCCATTCTTTTCAGTAGTATTTGACCTATTTTGCGTAAAAGTTGAGTTCTGCCAGGATTATAATCTTTACCAAATCTTGTTGCGAAACTGTGATATATCGGTCTTGTCAGGAAACACTCTACAATCCCCAACTGACCATTAACAAGTCGGTCATCTATATCATTCAATATAAGCATCACTTGAGCACCAATTTTCAATTTGAGCTGTGGAACACACATCATCTGGTCAAGAACTTTCTTCACTTTCTCATCCACTGTTGCTCCAATAGCAGACGCGTCAATGGCATCATAAGTTAACTGTGGGCCCTCTAATTGACTCAATTTCATTAAATTTGAGTTTTCCACCTCATGTCTGGTAGGAAAGAGCTCTGTTGGAACAACACCATCATCAAATTCCAAAGCTCTACTTAGACTTCTCAATTTATTTTCAACTCGATGATCTATTTTACCAACTCTCAAAGCATTCAATATATGAATCAACTCTTGATCACCATTTTGTCTGAAAACTTGAGTGAGAACAATATTTGCGTCAACAACTTCCTTCCATGCTTCTGATTTGAAACAGTAGTTTAGATTTGTAGGATTTGAGGTATCCACAGGTGGTAATTGTAGAAAATCTCCCGAAATAACTATTTGGATTCCACCAAAGGGTTTGTCACTCCTCTTTATCTTTTTCGCAAGTCTGTTCAACTTGTCAAACAGTTGAGAGTCAAGCATACTAATTTCGTCGATAATCAACACAACCATTCTTCTCCATGTCATATATTTATCCATATTTTTCTTAATTCTTTTGAGCAAGACATCTTCATGTTCTCTACCGAGTCCTATACCTAAAAGCCTATGAATTGTTTGCCCTCCGATATTGGTTGCAGCTAGACCTGTAGGGGCACAAACTCCTATGTTTGAATTTCCATAGCGAGTAAGTAGCTTTTGAATAATGATTTTCAATAGGTATGATTTACCTGTTCCTGCAGATCCCGTAAAGAAGACGTTTTTTCTTTCATTCAGAATAAGGTCCATGACTTTTTCTTGTTCTTTACTCAAGGACAAACCATTCAAGCTAACATGAATAGCCTGTAAGTAACTATCATTCTCTGTTTTCTTTTTCTGGTCATTAAGAACCAGTTTTTTTATATGATTATTGCTATCAATAACATTGTTTTCAGTCAAACGTTGAGGTTTATGGTTATTCAATAAATTACTATTCTCCCAAGGGAGATTCCTTTTATGGGCTTCTGAGCGTACTGTGAGCTTCCTGGATGTTTTAATGATTGATGACTTCCCTGAAAACTTTGACTGTTGCCGCAGAATTGAAGTAAGTGATGATCTTCTTTTTTCAGTATCAATATTTTCAATATCTGAGATAGAATTGGGAAAAGATTTGGAACGTTCAAGTGCTTCCCTTGTTGGCTTGAAAGATTCAAGACTGTTGAATAATGATGAGCTCGATCTAGACAAAGGTTTAGATTTTACAGCCTTGGATTGTAAAGCAGTATGCTTTCTTTTACTTTTATCCAGAGCAGAAAACGGTGATGGTGCCATAAAATCGATTCTACCTACCTTATGGGCATAGATTAGGGGTGAAACTACGTTAGTTCTCACGTTTTCTGGAGAAAAAGTAAACATTTACCAAGCCTATTTTACGCGTGTTAGATTGTTTTTCAATACGTGACTGTCTAGGGTTTAATGATTTATACACTATTTTCTGATATAAGCTACAATGCAGTGCTTTCTTTACCAACTTACTTCAAATATTCTGGTTCCACTAAACCATTTCTTTCCAGCCATGGGGCACCAGAAAGGAAAATCCCCTCAGGATCCATTTCCTTTCTAACTTTTCTCCATTTGTTGAGATCTTCTCCGAACCATTTTTCCATTTGGTTCTTGTTACAGATTGAATCATCATAGTTTTTTGCCCAGTGAGGTTTTCCATCTGCAGCATTCATTATTTCTTCAAAGGTGTGAAACCACTTCTTATAATCAGTTGGATAATCGAAAGGTCTATAAATAGTAGCATTAATGTAAAGTGTCAATTGCGAGTTTGTAACTTTATCAGTTGGCAAGTAGTTTAATTTAGGAGTATTATCAAGGAATGGTCTCAATGTATTTCCAAATATTGGGCCTTTGTTTATCGGTTTTCTACCGCTTAAGTCTATCTCAGAAGCGTCCTTTGATGGTAATGTGGTGTTTGAGCAACGGATTTCTATTGGAGAATGAACGAAAAAATCATTATTCTTTCTACCTTCCTCAATGGATTGTGACAGTAATCTAATAACATCAGGACCATTCGTCAAAGGACATGCCCATTCATCAACATATTGATGAAACAAGCAATCCATGTTTAATCCGTCAACTGAATTTTGAACTGCAACATCACCATTTTTGTTAAACGTTTCAACCAATCCATATTGCCTAGAGAATACAAAACTTTCAACGTATGGTGTTAGTCTTGGGAAAAATCTAACACAGATATATAGCAAAGATTCATAGAAAAATCTACCTAGTTTGGTACCATACCAAGATTGTCTTGGTTCTGAAATTGGTTCATCACTTTTTGAAGCCCTCCAAAGAATGCACTTCTTAGTATATGGGAACCACCAAATTCTTATAAATTCATCTGAGGTCCAAATGGAATCGAATTTCTCGACCAGAGTGTCAATGTTGATGACCTCTTGAACAGATTTCAGTTGAAATTTAGGAACAGCTCTAATAGTAACTTCCGTAATTAACCCAATTTTACCCAAAGATAGGCAAGCAGCTTTGAATATTTCTGGATTTTCTTTAGAGTTACAATTGATTTCATCACCTAATCCATTAATAAGTTTCAGATTGACAATTTGAGAAGAAACTAGTCCATGGTATTGAGATGAACCGTGTGTACCTGTTGAAATGATACCTGCTAAAGATTGTTCTGAGATTGAGCCCAAACTCTGTAATGCAAGTCCCTTTTTAGCAAGTAAATCATTCAATTGATAAACTCTCATACCAGCTTCTGCAGTAACATCAGTGTATAATCCATCGGTTGAAGGCTTTAAATTTAAAAGCTTGTTATACTTATCCAAATTCACCAGCCACTCATTGACAGGATTTGCAATTATTGTTAAATCACTAGGAGAATGTCCGGAACCAACAACCATAATCTTCTTGTTCAACTTACGTGCATTGATGACAATCTCACGAATCTCGTCCTTGGTGCTTGGTTGGAAATAGTGTTGGGGTGAACACTGATATGTATTAGCCCATGTATGATGTATACGAGGAACCCTAATTTTGGACAATGATGCTGGAAGATTCAATGACATCTCTGCTCTGGGTAAAATTAAGCAGCAAAAGAAACGAATCGGAAAAGTGTTTGTTTGCTATGTAGTTTTGTGCCAAAAAAAATGACAACAGTTTCCCGTCTCTGAGACAAAATTCGATTTTCTCAGCCACAGTTTGCAAGTAAATCATGCTACTTTCTATATTCAGATGAAATCTTAGATTTTACAAGCGCTGTTCAAATATATAATGTTTGCACATTATAATAAACTTACTATACACTATTAAATACTTTAAATGATAATTACAACACATTGATTATGTCCTCATATATATGATTGAGTAGATCAGGGACGTAAATACAGTTTTCAACAAATTGGAATTTGTATTTGGATAACATCTTTACTCCTTCCGGATATTTGAGAATTTCCTTAATCAAAAGACACGTACTGATATTAATTTCATTAAGTTTCAAGTAATCATTGAAACCATAATTAAACTTTTCAATTTCAACTTGTTCTGTTCTCCCCAAATTTGGTTTATAAAATCTGGATGATGTGTTGTTCAATTCATTGTTATAATTTATCAAGGCATCATTTTTCCCCTTTTCTAAACTGACAACTGCAAGTCTTGGTTCTATACCTTCAATGATAAATTTTCTACCCTCGTTATTTGGTAGTTGAATAACCTTTGCCTTACTTTGAGGGAAAGCATATTGGACATTTTTAATAAATTCAACAGCTGGAAGCAAATTTTTCTTTTCGAATTGTTGCTCATAAGCTCTCCATAACTCTATTTGAGTTATGTTTCCCACTTTATTTGGTTTGAAGCAACATCTCAACCAAGCAGTTGCTCTTTGTGGTTCCTTCAAAGAATTCAAATCTTTGAAAATATAGGGATAATCATGAATATTAGGAATTTCTGTATTGAAATCATCAGTTTCTAAAACTCTTTTATATAATCTAAGATAGTTGAGGTTTTGTGTATTGAACTCAGTTTTGTAATTTTGCTTGTAGATCATTAGGATAGGTAATATTTTCTCTATAATCAATTTTCTATTGATATCTTGGATAATAAGTTTTTCAAGATTTTCCTCTTTTATAGATAAATACTGGATAAAGAAATCTAAAGATGTTAAAATAATTTCATCGTCAATTGCATTATCGTTAATTGCTAAAAGTAGAAATCCCAAAGTTTTATTCAAAAAATCATCGTCAATCAAGACACTTGCATCTTTGCTTGGATTGGAACCGTATAAGTATCTACTGATAGATCTTAATATAGTAATCGATGTATTTTTATCATTGTTTAGTTTGAAAATTTCAATTAATTTAATAAAAATTGAATCTTCTGGATGAATTGGACTTAAATAAGATGAAACATTTTCAATAATATCAAGAGAGTATTTGATGAGCTCTTTAAACTGATCATTCTCAAAAAAATTTAGGTGTTCGATAGAGTTGTTGTAAATACTAAGGAAATAAAGAATTGTTTCTCTAAGCTTTGCATTAAAACTCAAAATTTGACAATTGTCAACATCTTGTATTAAGTTTCTTATTATCAATAAACAGTCTATCTTAGTGTCTATTTCTATTTCATCATTATTTAGGTACTTCAACAAATAATCAATCAAAAAAGTGTATTCAGTTTTTAAGTTAACTTTGGATGGATTATTATTAGATAACACGATTAACAAATTCAAAACATATTTGACTTCATCAAGTAGTCCAGATTCAAAAGACATTTGTATTCTCGTGAGTTGATTGATACCGGGATGATTCAAACCATTAACATTTTGGTATGTGAATTGATGTTCATTTTTCAACACTTTGTTGTTTTCAATAAAGAGAGACTCCTGAGTGTTTGTGGAAACAGGATCTATTGGAAACATCTTTATGCTATCTTCGTATTGATGTACAGGTTTCATTGTGGCACGGCAGATCAAAAGAAGGCTGGTGCACAATACGTGAATCCTCTCAATGATGATGAGTGTTCCAGTGTCAGTTGCTTCTGGCCAAACACAAAAGCCCTCGTTGGACTAAGCAAATTCGCGTCTCGTTTTCTTGTTGAGCGATTCACTTTTATGAATGTTGATCAGTTCTCATTTCTTCACTCTCATCGCTAATGAAAATAACGAAAGGAAGGGTTGATAGATTGATAGGAGCTCTTGATGATAATCCTGATCGTTTCCTGTGCTATCATGGTATATTCAACCCGTTAGCTGACTTAGGCGGTGCATCACTATGTTGCTATGTAAGTCGTGGTATACGATTTCACCTTGATTATGCTTTGATAATGAAAAAGTATCACAGGACTCAAGATATGTTTACCAGAAGATGCATATCTGCATCTTTGATCATGAATAACGTACCTGAATTAGATATGGACTACATTTTAGAAAATCCACCACTCAATTTCTGGTATCCCAAATCACCGACCAAGGAAACATGTTTGAAGCTGGTCAACAAAAGCAGGATTCTCAATTTTGGTCTGCTTGTTTTATCATGTCTGAATAAATGGGACGATATCATTGACATGTGCGATTTTGATCATAAAGAACTCGTTGTTGAAACTGTACGAGTCTACGACGCATTAGCCGATTTTCAATTTCAGGAAATGAATATTGACTATCCGTTTGAAGAATTTGATGTATATGCAGGTTTTTTAGACTCTTCTTTTCAATTAGAACGTGAAGCTAATTTTACTCTAGATTCGGAGGGGAAAACGTTCAGCAATGATTTGTATTTTGTTAATAATTCCTCCCTCGAGTACATAATTTACAATCATAAGTTCTGGATTCCATATCTAAGTTTCACAAAGGAAGACATCAAGTACAATTTTCTACTTTGTAACTACATCCTCTTGCATCACACTGAGTTTGATCCTCATATATGCTCACTAGCTTTAAGCAACTATATCGCCAATGAGATGGATGATTACTTCGATTTGATTGAAAAATACGATGTGTTTTATTTGTTCACCTATAAAATTCCCTGGGTTGGTTACTTGTTATATTTGTTTCGTCGATTTAACCACCTGAAATACAATATTGCAGTAGTGTTTTGTTTTAGTAAGGAAACACATGATTATGATAAGTTAAATTTAGAGCCTGATCTGGACATCTATTATTTGGCCGATTATTACAAAAATGAATACATCAAGAAGGACATGCTGGAGAAGTATGAGAAACACAAAAAGTGGTATCGACACATGGACTTCGAGAACTGTACAAACATTTCACCTGTAGAGGTGGCCTTTGATGATATTATCGAGTTAGGAAATATCATTTTGAACAGTAAGTTTGGCTGAGCTTTTTTTTCATCAATAGAGTAGTACTTTTGTTTTTATACCAAAATCTGCCTGACAGACAGACCAGTTTTGTATGAGCAGGGGAGACAAGAATATCGCCTGTCTCCGACGCAGATTTCCCCAAACGGACGATGTCTCGTTTGTCTCCGACGCAGGCTGGCCTCGCTGCCCCCGAAACAGACGCCATGTCTCGCTGATCTCCGAGGCAGGTTAAGTGGCGCTTGCTTTTCGTGGCGACAATTTAGCAGTCAAGGAAGGACCTTCTTTCTACTTTCTTCTTTCACCTTCGCCAGTCACTGTTGCAATCGATGGCAGTGGTTTCAGATCCTGTGTTTTTATTACTTAGACTAGTTGTCACACGTTGAGACAGGATAATATAGAACAAATTATCAAACTTTGTTGATGTCAGTTGTTGTTATTGTCCTTTTGCCTCAGTAATCATTACTTGAGCAAGGTTTGTCATATCAGTGAAGCCAATTTGATGTTCTGCTTTCCTAACAGTTGTGATGTTTTATTTATTTGATACATGGAAAACTTTCTGCAACAGTCAAAGAATCGAAAATTTCACTTTTCAAGGAGGCAGATTGTGGCTTTCTAGCTGGTACGAAGTTGATGAATAATGGTTTGGATATTGAAAATTTGAAACTTGTTATTTTCGTGGATCATGTTCCAAGTAACTCAGAGCTGATCCAGTCTGTGGGCCGTTTGAGAGAGAAAGGTCTAGTGCTGTTCTTTAACAAAAGTGATGTGTGTGTGCAACAACGGTTCGAAGAATACTATTCCATCAAAAAGGATAGTCATGTTAACTGCTGTAACTCGCCTACGGATCCAGAACTGGGAAAATTGTGTAAAAATACGAGATCATGATTCGAGAAAGTCAAGTGCTAGACAGAAATTATCTTGACTGGAAAATTTTTACATATAAATACATCAGCGAATCCATACTTACTGAAAGTATAGTTTTTATATAGTTTATTCATTTAATAACCGCAGAGAATATCATTAAATACATATTTGCTAACAAATAATTTAAAATATTGATATTATTTAATATACTCGCTCCTAGACATAAGAGGCCTCAAATTTTACAGATTTACAGTCTCGGGAAGCATTGATTTTACATATCTACAGTTTGTCTTGAATTTGAATTAGTTTTTTGAAAAGTTAAAAATTATAAAAAGAAAAAATAAATAATAATACATTTTTACGATATTTTAGTCGAAAAACAAAATGAAACCTTACAATTAATGAAAGGACAATCAAATCTTAAAAATTGAACTGACCTTTGACTTAAATAACCTTGACATTGAATTTACTGCTGAAGATCTCAGAAACCTCAATAAAATACTTGTCAAGTCCGCTCCTGATACTCGGGCTGACACTGGTTCAAGATTGCCTCTATTTCAAAGTTGGTTTTACAATCTCATCTCCCCACATCTTGCTTACAATGTTGAAACATGGTGTAATCTTTTAAGAGCAAATCAAATTGTGAATCAAAGATCTTCTATTTCAAAGGAAATTATCGTGAGTAATGATAATCAATTTATTTCCACCCGTGCCATATTCTAACTTAGAAGTTGATATGCCTATGAAAGACGTGAACGAATCTAAAATTAGCTCAAAGCATAAAGCTTCTACTAAGAAAAATTTTAAAGTTACAAAGAAGCACAAAGAGATGATTCGAAAAGCGGTGGATACGGTTTAAGATGCTGGAATTTTATATCAGCCAAATGAGCTAGAGATTAACATTCCACCAGCTCCAACGTCTTGCAATATCAATAGACCAACAATTCCATTAATTGAATTACCCTAGTATGAGACAAACAATACAGCATGTAACCCAGCAATCGAAGTTCCACCATCTCGGCCTTTACTGACATATGATAGTCAACCTACTCCAGAAGATAAGGATGAAAATGGTGCTAAAGACAATAATAATAATAGTCAGACAGCTGAAAATTCACCAAATACAACAGATGGTAACAGTGGAGAAAATAAAAGCAATCACAACATCTCTAGTGATAGTGTGGAAAAAAGTCATGCTCAGGAAATGCATTCTAAACAAGGGGAAACTTCTACCCAAAGTGCTGTTTCAAAGAGTATCACAGTCCCACACAAATCTTCTTCTAAAAAGGCTATTCAAAAGAGTATTTCTAAAAGGATGAACAAAACTAGCGATTTTCACAAACAATCAAAAGCTCAACACAAACAATTGGAAGATCTGAGAGCCAGCAGGAATAAGGGTGAATTAACGGTTAGTAACCAAAATAGTGCGAACTTATCTGATGCTGAGATAAGTACTTCCGAATTTGTCGGGAGCTATTAAAACCAAGGACGCTGAGAATAATGAATTACTGACTGATCAAAAGAACACTGAAAATAATCTGTATGATGAAGTCCCAGTATATCCACAGATTATACCTACCTCTCGACAAACTTCCGAGAGAACTCCTTTGTCCTCTCCTCCCAGACCACCTTGTTACTATACTCGAAGTTTCGCCAGGAATAATGCACTTCGAGTTGAAGAGGGAAAATATTTGAGGTGGAATACTCCAGCTGATAGTGAAGAGGCCGTGGAAACCATTAATAGAGAGATTCACCTACTATTATCTCTTCTTACCTTTTTATAAATTGATGGTGCTCTCCAATTTTTTAAGCGATACGAATTTCAAAAATAACCGTCAACACCCGGTGATAAATTCAAAAGCCTTACAGTTATGGAGAGATATCACAAGATACAATATAGAGGGGAGAAATTTGGCAAATGCTGCTGTAGACGGCACTGCTGGACAATTAACTACATTTTTCATAGATGTGAAATGCGATCCAGTCTTTATCTTCTGCTATGCAGAGCTTGCGATGGAGGCCTCTTCGCTGACATCAAAAATGTCCAAGTTTGTTAGACTATTCATAGGAAGTAAAAACCATGGAAAATTGAATTTGAAAGAGATGCTTTCTTATAGAAAACGCCGAGACTTATTACTCAAACACCTTTTCCGTTTTTCGGGTGAGCACAATGAAAAATATTTGGAGAGGATTGCTGGTTTTGCGCTAAATAAAAGATTACCGGGGTTTGCATCCCAGCTAAAACTATTGGTGCGTCAATTATGCCCTTGTTGTTATTGTCCTGCCCATGGTGACTGTCGGTTGAAGGGGCTGGATTTTGTTTACGCCAAATTCAGTAAAAGAGAACCACTGGAAATACCAACATGTATAGTAGCAGACGAAGCTTTAACTTCAATTTTTTCATTGTACTTCTTTTGTCAGTTCTACACTGTTGGAAAAAAATCACAACTATATAAGGTGTAGTTTCTTTCCAATTTATAGTCCATTTCAAAACTTTCTCTCTTTTCTTCTAAATTTTCTTTTTGTATAACAACTACTACACAATGTCTAATTACATTACCGCTGCAGGATTTTACGTTGACAAAGCTTTGGGCTTTATTGTTCCTTTTCACAAACTTGGCGAGCTTGGATTGGAATTAGATTCAAGTGCGTATGGTTACCAAACGCTGTTGATGAAGAAAAACGATCAGGTGGTTCAGTGGGATGGTTTTGAAACATTGAATGAACTTAACAAAACCATTCGTCCAGTATCTTGGAAAGCCTCAGGATTTGGGGAAATCTCTTATCACGGTGTGTCGTACGAAGTGGTCCCAGTCCAAATGGATCCTTCGAAGGTGGTTTACCTTTCTGATACTGTTGCAGTTTCAAATGACGATACAGTAAATGATGACAGTTTTGAAGAAGTTTTTCAGGAAAAGCCCAAAAGAAAAAGTTCTTTTGATTTCGATGTTGTCTCAAAGACGCCAAGATCTTCCCAGAATGTTTTGGAGCAAACTTTCATTCTTGACAATGACCGTGAAGGTTTGGATGATTCGATGGGAAATAGTACATCGATGAGTATTGGTGCTAATCCCGTTGATAGTATTTTTGAGCTTTCGGTGTCTAGTGATGACGAAGAGGTGGTAGCTGCTGCTGCTAAGGTATTTGGTTCCAACATTTGAGCAAACAAGAACTCAAGCATGTGTCAATCACATGTGGTATTGCTGAAAATGAATTGAATTTTCTTGCCAAGACTGTGAGGATTTAATAAATTCCACCTGTTCCTTCGCACCGTTTCTATGCTTCGAAGTACTATTGAACCTGGTTGTATCTTGCATAGATACATCGTCGTTATTTATACTATTCACCTCTCATAATTTGGATGATTATAAAGGATTCTATAACTCTATAAATTTCTACATATAATTGTTTTCTACGTCTTTTTCTATCAGACGCGTTGTCGTCGAACCTTGTCCCCTATTCATCCATTCGCGTATAATCCAGGGTTTCTCATCAATTCATATGATATTTCCTAACCCTTCTCACAGGTTTCATTATCGACCAGCGCTTTCAAGACTGTGTAAAAGTGAAAAGTCACCCTCTGTTTGATCAAAAGGTAGTTGGAAGCTTACCAAGAAGTGCTGACAACAAACTAAGATTTTATCATGATCATTTCATGAAAAAGAGCAGTGCAGCAAAAATGCATATGGGGTTGCAAATGATCAGCCTTTTGAACATGCCTCTTGATAGAAAGACGTTTTTTACGACTGTCTTCCATGATCCTATTTTCTTAATTGCATTTCAGGAATTGGTGAGACATACACCTACTAATTTATGCTGGATGTGTTTTCAGAATTGTGCTAACATTGCTTTGCGTCTACTGGTATGATGGCGATGATGTCTTTTTACGTTTGTAACTACGTGAACGCTATTTCGGTAAATCAAATCCAGAAAATATTTATGAACCCAGCACAAATCATACAATATGGCAAAAATTATTCAACAGCTTATGATTTAAAAAGGGTCAAAGTGTTTGCAAATTTTACCTTCAATAGTAAAGTGACCTCTAACGGTGAGGCATTTAATAAGGTAGTAAAAATGTTCGTACAAACTGATGCTGAAACTAAGGGTACTGGTTATTACACAAAACATGGTAAGACTGAGTTCCAAAGAAGCTACGGTGAGTTGGACATTCCTTTCTTTATCAGAGCAACAGGGAACTGCGCAACATGTTACTCTTGTTATGGGTACGATCACAAGGGCAAGTGTCTCTATCCAAACATTGGCAAGAGAATTGCCTTTTACTTTTGGTGCAGACAGAAATAGGCTCTTATCACAGATGATTTGAAGTTCAAATATCCGTTGTTCAGTATTTTTTGTACTACCACTCATATTATTCCTTATGGCCAAAAAGATTCTCGTATGTTCCAAATTTTTCTGGATGCATTCAACAGTGAAAGAAGTGTATAATGATTGTTTAAAATAATTTGTAATACTAAGTGATTTTTCAACAGCTATTTTTAGAAGATAATACGCTAGACCTAAATACTTTGAAAAATGTAATTCGAAATTGCTGAATTGTTTAATTTCAGTAGAAATAGTTACTTTCAACCTGCAACAGTTTATTCAAGTTGGAACACTCAGGAGAGAATTTATTAGTTAATGGTAGATTCAGTTCACAGAAGTACAATTATTTTTGTTGGTTGAGCTGATTATAGCTGTGACATAAGGTTTAATTTGTTTCATTTAGTAATTGAAAATAAATTTAGTTTTATTTCTAATATTGAAATATGAGTTTTTGTTTCCCGTTGTTATTCGATGCAAGCATGTTGTTGATTCTTTTCATATTGGTTTGTTATTTTGCGCAGCTCATTGGTTAAATGGTGGCTGAAGATGTTTTTTTTTTGTTTGAATATTCAGATTTTGTCGACGATTGCTTATTTGGTGAACATTGATGCACTTTTTGACTTCTTATCCTTTTGTTGTATACCTCTGGAATGTTAGTTTGTCATACAGTTTTATTATTTTGGGTGATAATGACTCATCGAAAACATGCAGGCAACATTTGCTTCACCTTTGTTGTAAAGAAACCCTTTTCTCACATCAAAAGTGTTCAAAATAAATCGACTGGTGACTGTTAAAGAGCATATTTCAACTGTTTCAATTGAAGTTTAGATAAGAGCAATAAGTATATGATGCCGCTTATTAATTGTTGTAATTGCTGTGATTGGTTTAGGTGTATTCAGAGCAGTATGGATGATGAAAGAGATGAACCATTAGAAGTTGATACTTCTCAGCGATGAGACAAAAACTCATGCCAAAAAAATATATTTCTGAGGACTCGAACTGAGCAAAAAAATAAATTTGCCACTCGTCATAACCGTTGCGCCAAATTTAAAATGAAAAAATTTTGACAACACATGTTTGCTAGTTAGCTCGGAAATTAGATGAAAAACTTCAAATTTTGTGTATTTTGAAGCAAATTCAAAGAAAGAAAAATTAATTGACAAAGAAGTTTACAGAAGTGACAATGTTTATTCAGTTTCTACCCTTACTAATTGTTGTACATATTAATTGAGATTCAGTGAATTATTTTCAATGATAACAATATTACTGGTGAAATCGACCGAACAAGTATTAAAGTAATACTGTTTAAAGTATAATCATTTGATCAGAAAGAAAAAAGTATAATAACAGGGAACGTTGTTAATAACTAGACATTCCTTGAAAGTAGGTGTGAGGGTGTAATAACTAGACATTCCTTGAAAGTAGGTGTGAGGGTGTAATAACTAGACATTCCTTGAAAGTAGGTGTGAGGGTGT